>JAQZBX010036709.1:11116-24174 GCA_029593785.1 Cabassous unicinctus
CATAAAAATCAAGATTTTTCACAGTACACTTTCGAGTCATCATCATCTCTCTCTTAGATTACCGCACCAGCCCCCAACCACTCTCCCTGCTCCCACACCATCCATTCTCCATCTAGCTTTGGAGGAACACTGAAAAACACAAATCAGATCATTCTATTCTCTTACTTAAAACCCCCCAGTGGTTAATTGCTCTTACAAGGAAATCCAAACTTCTCCCCTGGCCTACAAGACCCATCTGACATCACACCTGCGTTCTTCTCTGACCTCAGCTCCTGTCATTCTCCCCCTCCCTCACTGCACTCTGGCCACACTGGCCTTCCTGTGCTCCGTGAACAATGAAGCTCATCCCCACTTTCCCTTTCGAGTCCCTCTGCCTGGCACCAGATCTTTTCATGGCTGACTCCTTTTCACTGACTAGGAAATGTTACCTCCTCAATTAGGTCATTACAATCTAAATTAGTTCCTCCATCTAGTCTTTCTCTATCCTATTACACTGTTCTATTTTTTTCATACTTTTCATCATCAAGATGGCATGCAGTATGCACTCAATAAATGTAGAATTAATGAATAAATCATACATATTTTTCTTCATCTGGAGTATAGTAACACATTAGGCAGACCTAAAGACTGTCCTACTTGGGACAGACAGATCCCAAAACATCACCTAGAATTCACCTTCAATTCAGAAGTTGCTCAAAAATCTCCTGGGATTGGTTCCCTCCAGCTCCAAAGCTGATAAGGAGGAAAGGATGTAAACAATCCCAAAGCAAATTGCATTCCTACCTTTCTACAGCTCTTTACTTCACACCTGCATGCACTGTCTGGCTAGAAGCCTCTCAGCTCGCCAGGAATCACCTGACAAAGACCCAGATAGTGTTTCTTGAAGAACCTGAGTAGACCCCACCCCAGCCAGGCAGAGTGCACAGCTGCTCCAAGGAGATTTGAGGGCACAGGAAGCTTATGCTGCAATGGGGAAACATTGCTAAACCTCCTGCTCTGTACAATCATCTTCATAGAGTTAAGTCCTTCAATCCTATACAAACATGAACCTTTATCAGTTAGATTCTTTCCTGTCAATCACCACACCTTTGTGACAACCATGCAAAGACTTTCAAAGTGCATGGAGAATTTGAAGGGACTTTGGGGGAGGTTATGGTTCTAGGTAATGCTACAAAGTAACCCACAATGCTTTTTCACACCACAGATGAATTAGACCTTGATTTTTTAAAAATTTTGCTAACATGTATCAACAATTACATGAAAATATTGAAGATCATAAAATAGAGTTTGCATTTTCTTTAAAATATAAAATCTAGAAGGGACCACAGCAGTTTGCAAAATTGAAACCTTCCCGGATTAGACAAATGAGAAAAATGAGATTTGGAAAGATTAAATAACTTGCTCAAGATCCCTCAGCAATTCTGAATATTTTTGGATACATAATACCTTATCTTTTGCACATTTTTTTAAATGGGGAAAAATGAACTGATGATGAAATAATTTCTTGAGTTTGCCCTTGCTCAGGGGTTTTAGTATAATTAACCTTATGAGGATGTTTTCTATGACGTTGTCAGACATGTCATTGACTACAACAAGGTCACAATCTCTTGAAGAGAATAACTTTTCTCATCTCACATCTTGGTACATTTTGTTTTTCCTTTCCTCTTACTACATGTAATTTTTTAGGTAGAATGCCTTCAAAATTAATTTATCTTGGAATGATTTTCTAAGAAATTAAAGTTCTGAGTTTTCCAGATATTGCAAAAGCAAACCCCATACTTGCCTTTCTTTGACAAAATTTGGCAACCTGCCTTGAAAACTGACATTCCTCAGCATGTGCCCTCATGGCATAATTCCCAAATCCTCCATAATCCTACAAAAGCATTTTTTTTTCTTTCTGAATAAATGTTCACTTTCAGATAAGATGCTTCCATGATCTGAACCAGCTCTTTTCCTTTGTTAGTTAAAAAGTAGATTGAAGCCTAACTCAGGGAGCAAGCTAACAATCCTATTAATATATGCATTTATAATGTTTCTTAATAAGTGAAATGAATGGGTTCACTTACCACATTTTTATTAATTCTCTTATTTTTTTATTTGTAATACTTTGACAGTTGTTTCAATACAGTGCAAACAATATAGACAGTTTTTGGTTGGGTTCTTAAACTTTGCTTATGTTACTTATAAATGCAAAAATGCTACATTACATTACTTACTAATTATACAAATGATAAATTCTCATTGAGAAGAAAATCCAAAATGTATAAATGTAAAAACAAAACAAAAACACCTGAAATGCCACCACCCAGAGAGAAAATCTCACTAATATTTTGGTAACCACCCTGTCATATATCTTTTTAAGCACATATACATAATATATGATTTTTTGCAAATAATATATAAGTTGTTTTATAGTCATGACCTTGCTTATTCTACAGTGTTTTTAATGGGGACCGCTATCTCCCCCTGCCTGTGCCACTTCCCACTCCCCTCCTTCACTAATGAAATAGGCTAGTGTGTATCCTTCCATAACTTCCTCTAGATTCATACACTCCCATACCAATAGCTAAAACTTATTAAGTGCATAAAAAGTTTCCCAGCATCTTTGCTACTTCATGTTCCCCCGACCCTTTATATTTTTAAAAGCATGTTTTTACTTTCTAGGGCTACTTTCTATTCCTGTTTTGCTTTCCACCTCACTCATCTAAAAAGTTCACTCTTCAATATCTGACTTTCCCATGCTTGACATTGCAGAAGGATCTCATGGGTGCTCTATTTTTCAGTTTCTGCTTCTTCTTGATTCATAGCACAAGGCCTCATACAAAGGGCAAGACAATAAAATAAATAACATAAATGGTTGCTATTGGCAAATTTGGTCACAATTATGACTGGAAAAACAGGGATTTCTTGGTTGTTTTTACAAAGACAAGAAAATGCTAGCCATAAGGAGTGACCTCATTAAAACTGTGTGCAGGGCATGTATCTAACGAGCATAATCACAGCATTCTCGCAGCGCTTAATATTTTAAAAACATTAACATAACACAAACATAACATAAAAACATTATGCTCAATTTTCATGGTTTAAAAAGATCGAGAGCTTTCTTTGACTAAAGAATACTTCCTAAAAGAAGAGGTTATTAATTAGACACACACACAAAAAAAATAGCTTCACATTAAGGAACATATTATTATTTTTTTAATTATTAAAATAAATATGAATGGAGACATAGTTCACTCATTAAACTTATATTTATTTAATATGTCCCATATCCCAGACACTGATGTTGTAGGAAAATAAGGGTGTTACAGAGCTCCTGTCTTCAATAAGCATATTGTCCAGTGCAGTGCTGTCCAACAGAAAGATAAAGGGAGCCACATGTGTAATTTGAAATTTCCCAATAGCCATGTTAAAAAAGGGAAAAGAAATAGGTGAAATTAATTTTAACATTATGTTTTACTCAACTCAATATATCCAAACTCTCATCATTTCAACATGTAATCAATATTTAAAAATTATTAATGAGATATTTCACATTCTTTTTTTCATACTAAGTCTTCTAAATCCAGTATGTATTTTACACTTAGAGCAAGCTCAGTTAGGACTTGCCATGTTTCAAGGGCTCAGTAGACACATGTGCCTAATGGCTACCACCTTGGAAAGTACAGATGTAGTGTATCTGTCAGAACAGACTAGATCAGGCTGTGCACAAATAACCACAAACTCTCAGTGGCTTAAAGCATCTCACTCAAGCTACATGTACTTTACAGGTCAGCAGAGGGCTCTGGCTATTGCTGTCATTCAGGGACTTGGGCTTCCTCTTAACACACTAGCACAGTAAACAGCAAGGGAAAGAAGGAGTTGAGCACAGGCTATTGCTTCCACCTGAAAGTGGCACACAGTACTTCTACTCACATTTCATTGGCCAAAGAAAGTCATGTGGCCAAAGGTGGTAAGAAATACAATCTTTTGTCCTGACCAAAAAGCAGAAAACTGGAAATATTTGTGGCACACCAATGATTACAATTTCTATTAAGTGAACACAGTGAGTCAAGCAATGTGAAAAATAAGAAGAATAAGAATTAAGAGGCAGATAGCTAGAGCTACAACACAGGGTAGAAGGTGCTGAAAGCTCTCAGCATGGGACAGATAAAATGCTGAGGGAGTTCAAGGGATAGCAAGGTTAATTCTGGAACCAATGAAGGAGTGTCCATAAATAGTACTTGTCTGGAATCTATCTTACTTGTCTGGAAGATGGTCACACCTAATTAACTCAGAGGCTATCCTTGAGAAACCAGATATCACATCTCTGTTACAGAGCACAAATTGCCACTGTACACACCCTGTAAAAATGTACACTACGATATACACCAGACTCACACATGCACTTTGAGGGTAATTCTGTGTAAACTGTCCTTTTAAAGCACTCACTCTGAACTTTTTTTTTTTTTGTAATAATAAACTATTTTTTAGAGAAGTTTTAGATTTACAGAAAAATTACACTGAAACTAGGGAATTCCCATATAAACCCACACACAAAAAAGCATAGTTTCCCCTATTATTAACTACTTTACATTAATGTGGTACATTTGTTACAAATGATGAACCAATATCGAAGTATTGGTACTAACCAAGGTCCATTGTTTACATTATGATTTACACTTTGTGCTGTACAGTTTTATAGGCTTTGATAAATGTATAATGTCATGTGCTTGTCATTGCAGGATCATACAGAACAATTGCACTGCCCTAAAAAAGCCCTGGGTTCCACCTATTCATCCCTCCCCCTCCCTTCTGAACCCCTGGCAACCATCATCTTTATATCAATGTTTTACAAGTTCTCTCATTAACACAAGATAATAACTGCAATAACAATAAATCTATTTTGGTCTGTGGTTACACTCCTCGCTTATGTTTGTTCATTCCATCCATCCATTTGGGATGATGTCTACTCTGATTGCTTCTTCAGGCTGAGAGGGGACTTAGGTATTATGGGGTAGATGGAAGAAATTGCTTGTTTTTAGGGATGGGACTTGTCCATTATCATCATTTGTCGGTTGTTCCAGGGAAAGCCCAAAGAGTTGGAGAGTAGGAGTTACCTGCAACTCTGCTGGGATTCAGGGCTCAATGGCCATATGAAAAATCCAAAGATTAAGTCTCTGAGAAGTATATTTAATGGGCATATTGAAGATGATAGGTTCAAATAAAAGGAGTAGAATAATCATGAATAGGTGAATTATAAATGAGTATAACTATGTTATATTGGGGAAACATTATCATATATTCCAATATAGGGCCTGCCAAGATGGTGTTGATTTCATGAGGCTGTGTGCCTTGCCTCTGGTGTCCACGTGTATCTAGAGCCCTCGGGAGCACTCTTGTTTGAGGCTTTGTTTACTGTGGCAGTTAGTGAAATCTACCTGAGATCTATATAAGCATAACCTCTGGAATGACTTCCTGACTCACTTTGAAAGCTCTAAGCCATAAAACCTCTAACCAGGGATATATTTGGTAAAAGACCTTGACCAAAAGGGAGAAACATCACTCTGAACTTTTAAAGCAACCATTTCTGAACCCAGCCATCAGATCACCCAGACCATTCCAAGTTCTCAGAAAAAGGGAGCTGAGGGTGGAGGTATGTAATCTACAGTGAGTAACAGCTGCACTATGTTCTAAAAAGACTCAGGAAACCTCCAGTAGAATGAGAAAGGCAGTGAGAAACTGAACATATTATCAAGAACAATTCCAATTTTCTGTGTCCTGCATTGTTACTGAGAGCCTGTTTTTTTGAGAAACCTTCACCCTTGCCCTTATAGACAAGCTTCCTTGGCCATTTGGAAAGGTGATAGCTATACCTGGGAATATTTTATATACTATAGTGTTGTGAAATTATTGAATTAAAGAAGAAAAAGAGGGTTGTGAGATTATTGATTATGATGAATGTAGAGTTGGTGGATGCACCTTCCCCAGAAGACCTCCTAGAAAACAGAAAACAACCTGTCATCACATGTCTGCAAAGGTGAGTGGGTTCAGTAATGTAGAATTCAGAAAAAGACAACTATGACTTGTAGAATATCTACTGATTTACCATAAATTGCATAAAACACATCCCATCCTATCAATCATCTAAGGGAGTATATTATGTATGCACAATAACCTACAATATTTCTCATCGAATACAATTTTATCTTCTGAATCATATCCTCATACAAAAACCAAAAAGTAGGAAATTCTCTATTAACCCTGGAAATGGCAGGGTCACTAATGCACAATCCAGAAAAGGTCAATAACAATTTGCAAATACCCACTAATCTACTGTGTTACAAAAGCTGCATCTCATTCTGTTGGATATATAAGACTATTGAATATTCATAAAAATCCACAGAATTTCTCATCAGATGAAACCCTGTCCCCAAATTCTTTTCACACAAGAATCAAATGTTAGACAATTATT
Organism: Cabassous unicinctus; assembly: GCA_029593785.1. Lineage (NCBI taxonomy): Eukaryota > Metazoa > Chordata > Mammalia > Cingulata > Chlamyphoridae > Cabassous > Cabassous unicinctus. The sequence goes on from JAQZBX010036709.1 coordinate 17,571, forward strand.
TATTAAATCATGAAGATATATATATATATATATATATATATATATATATAGTTGTTCTTTAAAAATGCAGTAGAAACCAGGATTTTTAACATAGTTAATACAATTGTCAATAATGTCATAAGAATCTACAGAAATATCATCATGAAATATCCATACCACCTCTGATCATCTGCTACCTCTCAAACATAGTCAAATAATAACTTTATGAAGAATGACAGAATTATAAGGCCAAGTAAAATCCATTGCTCTTCCAGCCTTCAACTGACTTTGGGAATGGCACAAAGTGACACTGATCCGGTGATGCTTTGAAAGTCACAATGTGCATAAGAAAAGTTACCCATCGCCATCTCTGCAGAGAGAAAAGATACAGACCCAGAAAAAAAATAACAAGACATAAGAGATCACTTTAGGTTAAGTTGGTCAAAAGAGCATCTCAGAAGCAGAAGGTAGACTGACAAAAAGCATTCTGAGTAGAAATAAAAGTTCAAAATGCAAGTTGTAGGTGCAGCATGGGGATCACTGTCCAGACAAGGACATATCGGCTCTGACAGGGCTGGTGCCTTTTGTTCATGTTGGAAATAGCATCTTCAGAGGCTGCCACAAGTGGATGTTTGAAGGCAGTGGAGCCCATCATACTGGAGATGGTGTGCATAGACAGTTTTCTGAGCTGACCAGATCCCAGGTGACCCAGGTTGAGCTCTTTAGTGCATCCATGTGGTTCTCTATTTTCTGGAGTTTGGGGCATGATTCAGATGTTGTACTGGGTCACTTTCCATATCCAGATCCTTCCTAATGAACAGATGAAGAATTAGATATCCCTCCTGATGATGAAGACTGAAAATATAGACTCAACTCTTTATAACAGCCAGGCAAGAACTTCAAGAAAATACAGATATCATATTGTAAAATGGTTTAGTGAAGAATGAAAAAAAGCAAGGTGTGTGCTGAAACAACTGGATTGCCACATGCAAAAAAAATGAAGTTGGAAGCCTACCTCACACCATATAAAAAACTCAAAATGGATCAAAGACTCAACTATAAGAGTCAAAACTATAAAACTCAGAACAAAACACAGGAGTAAATCATGATCTCAGATTAATAATGGTTTCTAAGATATGACAACAAAAGCACAAGTAACAAAAGAAAGTAATAGTTAAGACTTTTATCCTGCAGAGAACACCATCAAGAGAGTGAAAACACAACCCACAGAATGGGAGAAAGTATTTGCAAATCATATATCTGACAAGGGACTTGTATCTAGAATACATAAAGACTTCTTACAACTCAATAATGAAAAGACAAATAACAATTAAAAATGAGGGAAGCGGGTGTGGCTCAGTGGATAGAGCCCCCGTTTACCATATGAGAGGCCCGGGTTCGTGTCCCGAGGCCTCCTTGTGAGGGCACGCCGGCCTGAGCGGTGCGGTGGGCTGATGCAGCAACCTCACGGCAGGAAGCGGGTGTGGCTCAATGGATAAAGCACCCGTTTACCATAAGAGAGGCCCCGGGTTCCCTTCCCGGTGCCTCCTTGTGAGGGCGGGCCGGCTCGCGTGGCGCCGTGGGCTGATGCGGCAAGACCTCACAGCAAGGGGGAGATAAGCAGACACAGAGAAGACACGCAGCGAATGGACACAGCAGCACAAGCAGCAAGGGGCGGGGGGATAAATAAAATAAATAAATCTTAAAAAAAAAAAAAAAAAATGAGCAAGGGATCTGAATTATTTCTCAAAAGAAAATATATAAATGGTCAATCAGCACATGAAAAGATGCTCAACATATTATATGATGACCACATACTATATGATCTCATTTATATGAAATGTCCAGAATAGGCAAATCTATACAGACAGAAAGTAGATTAGAGATTGCCTAGGGCTGGGGGAGGAGGACAAAGACGTGGAGGGAGAAGGAGATGACTTCCAATGGGTATGAGTTTTTTGTGGGGCAGGGGTGATGAATAAGTTCTAACCATGATTGTAGTAATGGTTGCACAACTCTGTGAATATACTAAAAACCATTGAATTTTACAATTAAAAAAGATGAATTGTATGTCAATTCAATAAAGTGGATCTTTAAAAAACAAAGTGAGGTGTGAGTATCAGAAATCATAAATAGACCATTCTGACCAGATAAAAATAATTTTGATAGCAGAGAAATGGAAACTAAAACTAGAAAGTTAAGTTGACATCATGGTATGCAGAAAGTCCTTCAATGCAAAGAGAAGGATTCTGAACTATATTCCTACATTCCCGGTTGGTTGTCTTAGGATAATGCGTATAAAGAGCCTGAAATCTAGTAAGCACCCCATAAATAACAGCTATTCTTGTCATTATCATAAGGGGTCTCTGATAACACTGCAGTGTGCTCACCTTGTAGATTTTCAACTACTGAACTGGCCTCTTGAGGCCTCCATAATTTCTGGATTTTATGCAATCACTTGGGTTTAACTCTTCCAAGGCCAGAGTTTAATCCAACATAATCCCATTTACTTTAAAGAGTAAAGAAGATAAAGGAAAATAGCTTGATTTTTGGATGCCTAAAGGGCAGAAAATAATTTTGGAACCTTGAAATTCTAGAGCATAATGTAATGCACAAAAGTAATATCCACATAGGTAAATTAGACTTCTAAGTTATTTTCAGGCAATAGAATGTTACTGGCATAATAAGTGAAAGACAATTAAGCTCGATAATGGCTATGTTCACTATAAGCTAGTCACACATACATACACACATCACCAGTGGGAAGCTGCTAGAGAATATTAGTATGTGGAAGAGAGCAGGTCTTATGAGAACAAGGGAGAAACTGAGTGTCATCCAAGATGACTATATAACTTTCCCAAATTGGATGGATTCAGCATTTGGGCTCATGAGGAAGCATATAATTTCTTGCCACACTTCTCATTATTGAACAAAATAATTCAAAGTATATGTGCATTATAAATCTCAGCATTTAGAGTGCTGACATTTTATTAATATTATAACCAAAACCAAGAGAGAAGATTTAATTTTTCCTCTGGGTGTCTTATCTTTCACTTAAGGAGACATAACTTTTCTGACCAACTTTTTAACTGTCAAGTAGACAACAAATAAGCTTGCAAAAGTCATTGGAAAGTCACTAAAGAAACTCCCTAAATAAACAGACAGATGGATACAAAATGGTAAGCAGTGCCCCTGCCTTTGAGTCGTCTATTTTATTTCTAACTGCTCAGATGGATCTAATGATAACCAAGTTACTTCTAAATTTAGGATAAAGTTATCAATAAGTGAGGAGAAAGTGAACTGAACCTCTAACATAACCTGGCTATTCTTCCACACAGTAAGAAAGCAGGTTTTTGTAATACCACAGAGATAAGTCTTCTCTGGGGTTCCAGAATGTCAGCACCTGCTCAAATCCCCACCCCTCTAGTCTCCAAACTAGCAGCAACCTCCTCTGCCATGTTTGGCACTGCCCCAGAGTCTGGCCCTAGGGCCTAGACTGGTATAAGAAATTAGTTGATGTTATTCAGCATACAATGACAGGTAATCCAAACAAACTCTGGGTTGAAGAAAAAAATATCCGAAAATTTAAAAACCACCATGGATAATCCACAAATGGTTAATCAAGTGGTAACACACAGAAACTATTTGCATTTTACTCTATTTTAAATGCCCCAAACTGCATGTGTTGACTCTGGGCATCAGCAGTCTGCTCGTGGGTATGCTGGGTGGTCTTTCCACTGTGTCTTGGTTTGCCTGGACTGCTATCACAAATACCACAAACTGGTTTTAGCTTCAACAATGGGAATTTACTGTCTCATAGTTTCAAAGGCCAGATGGCTTGCTTCCTCCCAGAGTTGGTAGTGTCCTGGTACTGCTTGTCACAATCCTTGTAGTTGCTTGGTGTTTTCATTTGCTAAAAGCTGCTGGGAATGATGTACCAGAAATGGGTTGACTTTCGTAATGAGAATTTATTAGGTTAAAAGCTTATAGTTCTGCTTTTACAGCCAGTAGTGGTTGAGGTTAGGAAACTGGACTAATGTTTCAGACAGATGATGGAGAATATAACAAGATGTCAAGAAATCCACAATGATAAAGATGAAGTTTTATTCAGCACCTTGGCAGTGGATCATTCAAACTTGAATTTGTATTGTGTTGGGAATAATTTCTGGGAACTATATAGGACTAAATATTGATTGTTAAATAGAGCACAGTATTTATGCAAAGAATGAAATGGGTGCTTTGTTACAATTGGATAATATGCTTGATTCATCTGGGTGATCATTTAGGATGATTAGTAAGTGAAGGTAGGAAGGTAAAAAATGAACAGACTGCTTGTTTACTCTTGGCATGGTGGAAAGTTATAACTTTACTTACAAAACACTTAAAAGTTATGACAAAATTAGCTATAATAAAGGCATAGTTCATGAACCATGTGTTCTAGTTAGGGTTCAGCAAAGTTCAGGCCACCCGTTTTCAAAAGTTTTCTAGGAACAACCATGTCCATTCATTTACATATTGTTAAGGTTTGTTTTCTGAAATGTTGATTATCCTTAACAAGTTTGCTGACCCCTGGTTTATGTGCTGCTTGCACCAGCGCTGTAACTTACTGAAGGCAACCTCAATAAAGAACGCATTTTCTAAAAAAAAAGGTTACAGTTCCAAGGCTGGAAAAATGTCCAAATCAAGGCATCGGCTGAAGCTCTCTCCTCAAAGGTCAGCTGCTGGCGATCCTGGACTCCTGCCACCTGGCAAGGCACAATGGCACCTCTGCCAGTCTCTGCCTTTTCCTCCAGGCTTACTTTCTCCCCAAGTTCAGCTATGGACACATGACAGGGCATAATGGCGGATCAGCTTGTCTCTCCCTTCTCCTCCAGGCCACATTGCTAGTTCTGCTTCAGGATGCTCTTTCTGTGGATTTTCTCTCTCCCAGGTTCATTGATTTCAACTTCTGGAGGTTACTCTGTCACTGCAGCTTTCTTCCTGTGTCTGCAGCTCTTTATTCCTGATTATAAAGGACTCCAGTAAGAGGACTGACCCATCCTGAGTCATGCCCTACTGAAATGATCTAATCAAAAGTAAGGTCCCTTAACTGAATCTAACTAAAAGATCCCATCTACAATAGGTTTTACACCTAAGGAATGGATTAGCTATAAGAACATGATCTTCTGGGACCCACCCAGCTTCAAACTGTCACACTCGGTTTACATCTGTGCCTCATGTTACATGGCGATGTTTTCTCCTTTCTCCCTGCTTTTCAGGTTTCCACTGACTTTCAGCTTCTCTTTATAAAGGCCTCTAGTAATCCAAATTAAGCCCACCCTGGTTCACTGGGCCACACCTTAACTAAAAATAACATCTTCAAAACATCCTGTTTACAATGAGTTCAAACCCACAAGGATGAAGATTAAGAACATGTGTTTGTAGGGCTACATAATTCAACCTTCCACACACTGACATCCTAAAGAACCCATCAATACATATACTATATTTCCTTTTGTGTTTATATCTATTTAAAGGGAGACAGAGAACAAGAATAGAGATGAAGCAGTTATGAACAAACTCTGCAAGCTATTCTGAGGACTTGAAGTCCTTTATGGTTGATTTTTCTCTCATTTAAAAAAAAAATACTTGGCAGTACCAAGATGGCAGAGTAGGGAATGGCAGGCTGCACTCTTCCCCTAGAAACTGTGGGAAGGTAAGCAGGCTTGTCAGGCGTAAGGGAAGCCAAGGTGTCGAGGGGGAGATAGGAGAAGGCAGCTGGAGGGTGTGGGCAGCAGGGTACTGGGGAAAATGGGAGCCATCCAGTCAGCCCTGGGGAAGAGGGGAATAGACCAGCAGACCCAGAAGGAGAGGAAAACACCCTGCCAGTCCTGGGGGAGGGGAGAGCCATGCAGCCCACTCTGAGAAAGAGGGGAGTTGCTGAGAAGCAATACTACAGGCAGGCCTGCGCCCCGCCTGCTTAGCATAGGAAGGAACAGGGCAAGCCACGGGGAGGAGAGCTGAGGGAATGTAGATGGAGGTTTTATTGTTGTTTTATTTTTCTCTTTTTTTTCTTCCCTATTTCCTTTTTCCTTTTTGTTTGTTTGTTTGTTTGTTTGTTTGGGGAGGGTTGGGGTTTTTTATTTGTTTGTTTGTTTTTCCTCTTCAGCCAGGTACTGGCAGAGAGGCCAGCTGTGGGGTGATTGATTGGCAGGTATAAGCAGCCAGAGAGGAGTAGACCAGGGGGTTGCTATGGCCTGAGAAGGAAGAGAGGGATGTCTTTTTTTTTTCTTAACACTCACTCTCTCTTCACCCAGATACCTGCAGAGAGGAAGCTTTGGGTTGTTGATTGGCTGACAAAGGCACCCTGAGAGGAGGCACATGGCCAGTCCTGGTGGTCTGAGGGGGAGGCCCAGATTTTATTTTTATTTTCATCTCCTTTTCCTTATTTTCTCCTTTCTTTTCCTGTTTTTCTTGATTTCTTTCTTCTCTTCCCATTTTATTTTTTTTCCTTTTTTCTCCTTTTTTATTTTTTATTTTCTTATTTTTACCCTCTTTTTAGTTTTCTTTTTTTTCTTTCTTTCATGTTTCCCCTTCTATTTTTTCTTTCTTTCCACTTTTCCCTGTTTTGTCTTTTTTTTTTTTT
>JAQZBX010036710.1:0-24076 GCA_029593785.1 Cabassous unicinctus
GCGGGGCGAGCGCTGCGTGCTGGTGCCTTGGTTTTTTCACTTCTCCTCCACTCAAACCTGTGAGCCGGTACATTCCCGTGGCTTCAGCCAACCCTTTGTGTGGTACTTTTTACAGCTGGGAAACGGAAGCAGAGATCAAGCGCTTTGCAGATATCATCGGATATGCCGTCCTCCCAGCAACCCTGAGGTGGGCGATAGCTTCACCCCCATTTTACAGAGGAGGAAACCGACTCGCGGACGTTGATGGATTAAGCAATTAAGGTTGAGATGCAAACCCAGCAGTCTAGCTCCAGAGCCTGCGGTCTTAGCTGGTAAACCATGTAGGTTTTGTTTTCAGAGGCAGGTAGTCGTGATGGGGAAACTCCACTTGCAGCAAATTTGACGGCATAAAACAGTTCCTGGTGGGCATTAGCAGGTAGACGCCGTCCAGTCAGGGACTATTTCCTGGAAGACATCGGGCTCCCTGGACGAGCTCAGCGCTGTGCTGAGTATACCAAAGGCACACAACGAATGTTAGTGCACTGCCATGCTGCCCATTAGCAGGACCTACTTTCAAGTATAATCCTTAATACCTGCAAAGAAGAGACGCAGCACTTCCTCGACAGAGCTCTAGGCTTCTTCTGGCTCAGGCTCCTGCTCAGACCCTGTGGCTGTCCCCGTGGTCCCTTCACCAGACTTTCATTTCTGCAGAATTCAGTGTGAAAACAACCGTACCAGACCTCCCATCTCTCACACCACAGCTTAGAAGTGTCTCTTAGCTAGACCCCTGGTTTCAGCCACTCACACCAGATCCATTCTCTCCTCGTTCACACGTGTAACCACCTCACGTGGACTTGAGGGCTCAGCACTCTTCCACCTGCTCAGAGTATACAGGGTGACTCCTGCAGCCTGCCTGTTCCCACAGCACTACTACAAGGCTGGCACGGCCCGGTTCCAAGCCTTCCCTTGAGGATCAGCTCCGGCGCTGTCTGTCTCATTACCCTCTATCTCAAAGGCTCTTTTGTTCTGGATAGTTCTCCCATTCCCCAGACGAGCAGAGAAGGTCACAGAGGGGCGTCCGCTCCTCACTGCACCATCGACAGCTTCCGTGGGTGAGTCTCATTGGCAGTGGGGCCAGGTGGGTCGCAGGCTGGGCTGTAGCTGCAAAGGAGGCTGAGAGAAATTCTCTGGCTTCTGCCTTGGAGACCAGAAGTGCCCATGGAGTAGGAAATGACCTGAACTCAGGAACGTTACTCAAAGTATGTTGGGTGGTAAAACACCTGACAAGTAGGCACTACATAGAGTAAACTGTTGAATGGACTCTCACGTGGGCATGGCAACTGCAGTAATGGTATCATGAAATAACTCTCTGGGTCACTGTCAATCCCTGTGTGACTCCGATGTTTCATAAGACTCCTGATGTTCGAAAGTCATCTCCCTTTAGAAAACTTCTTTCTCGGTGCCTGGGTTCAATTCTTTTCTCATCTTTGAGCATCAGTTCCACATCTATTCCCCCAGCTCCCTTGTGGGATGGCGTACATTCCTAAGCAGCAAAGTATAACGTGACTTGCTTCTCATTGGGAAGCAAGTTTCTCTCGTGGCTTTATTGGCATCAGTGGAATGAGAACTGATAATGTACTTCCTCATGCCATAAACATCCTGTGCTGTAAATCACAGAAGACATGGATTTACAAGCAAATTCTGCATCGGGTTTGGGTTCTGAAGGAGCCATCATTTTAAAATCTTATTGGATGGTGAGTTCCAATGACTAGCACCATTTTAAAATCTTATTGGACGGCGAGTTCCAATACCTGAGTGTAAAGCAAGTGATGAGTAAGGCAAGAAAGAACATGGAGGGGTGTAGCAAACCAGGACCCCCGTAGGGCAGGTGGACACTTGGCTACAGCAGATTGCTGCCCGATAGGAATTTGGGCCAAGTGTGGCCAAATTTTCTAATAAAAAGGGGAGGGAGCCAAAATCTGGAAGTTTATGCAAGATCTTACTACTTAAAAATGTTGGTAACTAATTAAAAATAAATTTAAACATGCGCATCTTTAGAGGCATAAACATTCTAGGGCAGATTAAATCTGAAAATTACCAGTTTGTAATCTCTGAGCTACATATCGGTATTCCAACAAAAAGTCATCGTTTCTCAAAGGTAACACATTAATGAAAAATGTTAATGGGGAAACTGTGGGGACCGTGGTATATGGGAATGCTGTACCATCTACATGATTTTTCTGTAAATCTACAATTGCTGTAGTTAAAAAAAAGAGATATAGGAAAGAGCAAAACAGTCATAGTTTCTCTTAGAGCCTATTATGTCATTATAGTGAATCTCTCTCTCTCTCTCCCCCTCCCTTTTTCCCCCTCCTTCTCTCTCATTCCTTGAAGTTAATATATTTCCAACATGCTTTGCCATCAACATCTAGACAGGTTTATCTGGTTAGACTTAGAGTTATATGAGGGAAATGCAATTTACTTTAGAAAACACTCTTTGTGTTAGAAAATGAAGGGTATACAGCATGAGAAATCAGAGGCAGATGCTCATGACGAGGCAGAGCATGTAAAGGAATGATGCATATATTTAAATCTGTTCTGCTCATTCAGCTGATGAAACTGTGAAATGCTATTTTGCTTTCATGGTTACAAGCAGATCCGGTGTGAAAGGCTTTCTGTGAAGCTGAATATAAAATTACTTATTTTTCCAATTTAAATTTAATAGTAGAAATACTGAGTTTAAAAGAGTTTGTACCTAAGCAAAACTGGCTAAAAGAATCCGACCTGGAAAAGAAGCATGCTCCCCTAGCCGGGCAGTACTGGAATGCATGTCTGAATCGAATGGGCTACAGTCCATTCACATCTCTGCACAGTGCCCGGAATTCAGGATGGCCGAATAGCCTTTACTATCACAAACGCGCTCGCCACTTACGGTTTGAGGATTTTCCTTTTTCACAATGGACTCTGTCTGGCCTTTCTGGTACCATCCCCGTATTTCTTAGAGTTGAATCATGAGTGGAATTAACATCTTTCTGTCATAAACTATTATGAAAGTAAAGTAGGTGGACATTAAATTTTCAGTTTATATTTCACTGCATAAACCTCAAGTTCTTCTGGTTGAATAAAAAGGTTTAATTTTATGAATAGGCATCATCACCCCAGTTCTTTCTTCTTTCCCTTATTTTGAGTGATTGATGAAGAACTGCTGAAATTTTCAGCAGGATTGCTGTGACCTGCTGCTGGGGCCCCTTCATGGTGACTGATGTCGGCCTCGTCGCAGAGCTGCCAGGAGCTGCGGGAGAATGTGGGGCTCACAGCGGACCCCTACCTGGTGGCAACTGCCGCTGCCTTTCCTGGCCAGCTGTGAGCTCTGTGGCTTTCTACATACTTTCACTCCTAGACAAAACTAGTTTTAAATTTCAGACTTTAAACCTTGTTGCTTGGAAGCCGCCATCTGAATAACACGATTTTATCCCAGTATTTATACAGAGAATACGTATGTAGGAGCAAATCCGGTGACATCTGCTCGGCAGGAGACAAAGGCCATGTGGCATTTGAGTGTGTACTCTGCACCCATAACTACTGTGGCCCACGAGAGAGTGTCATTGACTCCCCTCACCATACGGCCGCAGGCATCTTAACGTCAAGGAATAAACTATGAATACGCCAAGTCCAGGCGGGGGACTTTCTCTGCTACATACATAAGCATTAAAGGTGGTGAAAGGGGCCTTTGAACTGTTTCAAGGTGAACTAACTCAGCAGGCACTTGTTTCATCTTTGGAAGAAAGGGAGGAGGAAAAGGACCCCACGCAGACAGCTGGCCGGTGTCCTCGCACGCCCTGCTTCAAAGGCGCCCTGCGCGGTAAACGGGAGCGTGGCCGAGCGGGCTGCGCTGTCCCTGCCTCTGGGGCTGAGGGCGAAGGGACAGGATCGTTTGAATAAAATGGGAATTTGGGTCAGTGTGCCCTCCGTCTGCTGAGTGTGGTATTCTTGGAAACGCTCCCTGTGGCTTTTTATTTTGCTCCACAGCTGCTTCCTGGCGCAGCGACTGATGAGGCAATCCGAGAGGTTTTGGAACGGAAGGGTCCAGGTAGCAGGGCCGACTCCCTCCTGCAGCACACCCTCCGCTCAGTGGCCAGAGACTGGGCACAATGAACTTGCCGTATCCCTCGGTGCCTGGACTAGAGATGATGCTGGAACTGAGAAGACCTGAGTTCAGGTCCTCGAGCCTCGGACAGGAGAGAACAGCGGTGTGCGTGACTAAATAGAGACCTGGGAAACAGATGCGGGGGAAGGTTTCTCCAGGGGAGTTCTTCAGAAGATGCAGGAAGAATTAATGATTGTTAGCCATCTCTTGTGCCAGGGAGATGTGAGCAAAGGAACCCAACTCTAACATAAGTGAGAAGTATGCTTCTGGCAGGCAGGGGAGGGGCTTGTGGCGTCAAGAGGACAGAGCGTCTTGGAGCTTGACCGTGGCGATCACAGAGCCTGCGCACGCGACATGTCGCGTCTGCAGGACTGGCACAATCTCAGTAGCGGGGGCGGGGGCGGCAGCCATGCCCATCTCCTGGTGGCAACACTCTGCTTGGGTTATTCCTTGGGTGAAGGGTGCACAGACCACACTGCATTGCATTTTACAACTGCACGTGAGTCTATGATTATTGCACAATAGGACTCTCTTTTCCAGAGCAGGAAGTCTAGACAGTCCAGCATCTGAGCAGCTCTGCGGGCTCTTGGTGTCAAGGACTATGTTGAAGCATTCCAGCGGCTTCCTGCATTTCTTTATAGTGAAGTCAGAATGTTGACCATGGCTCTCGAGGCTTGCTGTCAGCTGAGTTCTGCCCCTCGCTCTGTTTCTGTTTCGGTTGACTGTGGCAGGTACCTGCCCAGATTCTAGCACAGACGGACAGGCTGCAAATCCCAGCTCTAGTTCTCACTGTGATTTTGGTGGGTTAACTTCTCTGAATCTCAGAATCCAACTCTGTTCAATGAGAATAATAGCAATAGCTGCTTCAGGTGGTGGTTGTGAGATGGAATAAAATAATAAAAGTAGTTACCTGGCAATTTCTAGGTGTTCCCTATTGTTCCTAAACATTGTCTTCACTCTCTTCTGCTTGTCTAGCTCTGTGGACCTCCTTCGACTCCTTGAATGCACCATATTCAATTAAACTTCCTCTCCCTAGTCTCCAATGCCCCTCATTCCCTGCCTCGTTTACCTGCACACAGTGCACGTCATCCTTTCTTTTGGGCCTGAGCTTAAACAGCACATCCTCATGGAGAGCTTGGCTGGGCAACACGAGACAAGCTCAAGCTCTCTCTCTCTAAACCCCCTCAGCTCCCTGCACTCTCCCTTCAGCACCCATCAGACTCCCCACTGCCGGTGTGACCCGAACAACATTCGGGGTCCACCTGGCCTGCTGAAGGCTGGTGGCTTGCTAAGAACTACAACTCGACAATCAGTTCTGATTGAAAGTAATTTCAGACTCTGCGTGTGTGTCTTAAATAACAGTCAAGGGGATCCCTACCCTCGTGTGGAAACAGAGCTTGACACCTTCTTCCCACCCCTCTCATTCTTCATCCCCGCCCCACTGATTCTGACCCAGCTTGCTCTTCTTTCTCTATGCGTACATTTTCTCTGTTTGTTGGCGTAGCTGAAATCTCACCTTCGCTCTCCCAACAACGTAGCTCCATCGACATCTGGAGTCCTCATTCCATCCTACTTCTTGGATCAGGAACTTCAGCCTTGCAGTAGGAAGTCTCTGCAGAGCTGTTGGCTGTTCTCCCAAGAATCAGCGCATCACCTGGATTCTGAGCTGGGGGAGAGAAGGGGGAAGATCAGGAGTGGGCCTTACGAGGAAGATGACTCCTGGTTTTCTAAGAAGGTGGGGAGCCTGTGGATGCTTATTCATCCACAGGCTAAATGCAACCACCACCCGGTAACCCTCGTTTGCCCTCTCTCTTTTCTACTAAACAATAGGCCCCTTGAGGGCAGCCTCTGTGCACACTCTGTACGTGTTCAAAAAGCATCTCTTCAGTGAGGGATGGAATGGCCCAGGAAGGCTCCAGGATTCCAGAGGAGGAAAGTGAGATCCTGCAAGACCAGAAGGAGCAGCAGAGCTGGCCTGGCCCCCCGGACGCTGAGCTCCCATCTGCAGTGGTCACCGCCCAGAGCGGTCCCTGCCTCTTGAAGCTCTGGTCCAGGCCAGGCCAGACTAGTCCAGAGAACTGTGCAGACACTGGGGCTTGCTCTCCTTGCACGCAAGCCTCAGACGCTGCTAATGACACATAAACCCACGCAGTGCTGAGATAAAGAAGGCGGGTCCCTTCCCTCTCCCCCTGCTCAGGCAGCCCCGGGATTGCAGCTGGGGGAGGGGGTCTTTCATAGGCCGATTAAAGAAGGAGCCAGGGAGGGCCGGCTGCTGTGCGCAGCTGCCTGTGCAAGGAGAAATCAGTTCCACGGGAACATAAAGTCATCTGTTTTAACGCAACTTGACAGAGTGAAACACCAGCAGTCCTGCTATAAGACACAGCCTGGCCTGGAAAATGCAGGCTGCCGGGCCTTCCTCCTCCTCCTTCCTTTTCACTTTATTAGTAAATTGCTAATTTACTGGGACAGGAGAATGAGTTAAGGCCCTTTGCCAGTAGAGAGCTCTTCCTCCTGCGAAGGAAAAGAATTCCATCTGCTTAGCGAACTCAGAGCCACAGGAGTTGTAAGGGAAAACGAGAGGCGGATTCTGCCCTGGAGGGGGCTACCGTCTTGTGCGGGAGGAGGCAGGGCCAAGTCAGCCAAAAGCCTTGTCACCGCACACTGAATTCTGAAGAGCTGCAGAAGGGCCCGACAGGCCCTGGGTGCATTCCTCTGTGTCCCGATGGGCCCCTGTTTACTGGAGTGAGCTCTAAGTGGAAGATCCAACACGGGCAACGTGGGAAACGATCCCACATTCAGGGGGGACAGGGGAACAGATTGCCCTCAGGCTCAAAGAGGCAAGTTCCTAAGTGTCACTTCAAGTTGAAGAAAAGATGGTTTTAAGGAAGTGACCTTAGGCAGTAAAGGAGACTTCACTTGCAGCACTCCATGGAGCAAAGCCAAAAGCTCCATTACCCAGAGTGTGGTTTGAAAGGCACAGGTGCCCCCAGATGAGAGCAAAGGCTAAAAGAAACAGAATGGGCACAAAGTGAATTCTAACTGGGCGACTCTAACTGGAATTAGATGGGGACTAAATTATCTATCTATCTATCTATCACCTATCCATCCGTCCATCCATCCATCCATCCTTCCTTCCATCCATCCTTCCTTCCATCCTTCCATCCTTCCTTCCATCCTTCCATCCATCTTTCCATCCATCCATCCTTCCATACTTCCATCCTTCCATCCAACTATCCATCTATTTTCCTATTTAAATACATGCATCATATATTTATTGAAAGGGCAGGAAGATCCACAGTTGGAAGCAAGCACAAAGCGAGGATGGGGGCCCTGAAATGGTTTTCTCCGTGTTCTTTGAGTCAGTGTATGATGACTGGCTGGCAGCAGCTTTCCTGATATTGATTGTGGAGGTCTTTCACACCAGGTGGTCCTGTAACACAAGACAACTTTGTCTTCTCTCTCTGATCAAGGCAGATCAGTCACTCAACTGTTCTATTTATTTGTTGCCACAGGTAATTCTCAAGCCAGTTTCAAAGCTCAGAGTCCAACAGATCAAATGCAAAGTTTGACAATAAAATGCTTACACAATGTGAAACAGCAGTGCCTGGGCCACTCTCTGGCTTATACCACTGTACATGTTCTCAAACTGACCTTTAGAAAGAATCCCACCTTCTGTTATCAGAGGGAAGCTGTTGTCAAAGGCTCAACAGAGTAGTTCATTTTTATAGAGATGCTAGAAACCAAGCATCCATTTTAGATGAAGCAACTTTAGGTGATCATCTGTCATTCAGCTGGAAAAAAAAGCAATCAGAAAACCTGTAATCAAGGTAAACTTCGGATAGATTTGGAGCTAGTTTTCTTACCAGCATATCCTCTGTTTGTTATGCATCAATTCTAAGAATGAAGTACAAGTTGAAATAAAAGCTAATGCTTGGAGTAATGCTCAAATGGCAGCTTGGGACCAGAAATAAACAGTAGGGCCTGTGTGTTCTTTACCTTAGCACATAGCATCGATGTCACACTTAATCAGATAATATGAAAACCAAATAGGCTGCAAATGAAAAAGCAGATTATACTAGGAAAAGCTCTGAGGAGATGGAATCTAATCCTGGATCTATCCCTCACTGCCTTGGGTAACACAGCTTAACCTATTTAGCAGCAGTTTAAACCTCTCTCCAGTGGGGTCTGACCTGGCTCTCTGCCATCACTATTATGCTCCAGGACGGAGATGCTCAGGGATCCATGTGCAAGGTCGTGGCTGTGATCTCTACATGGACCAGATGGAGAGACTAAGACTCAATCCTAAATGGTTCGCAACAGAAAGGATTGCTTTGACTTGGAGGAGGAACAGAATCGGGGGTGAAAAACTTTGGCTCCAAGATGCAAATGGACAGCAGCTTTCCAAATTCAGAAGGCATCCTCTGAAGAGTAAAGTCACCTGGAGACAAAGGCCCAGCTCAGCAGCTCATCCGCATCTCTTCTGGATATGTTACTGTTTAGTTTTCAGTGCCTTCTTAGTTTCTAGTATCTGGAGATTTCTGTAACTTCCTTGTGGGATTTGCTAGGCATTGAGGAGAAAATCCAGCGTCTCTAGATGTTTGCAAATGGGAGCATTTGGTAATTTTACTGCGCCTGCTGCCTGGCCAGCAGCGCGTGGTTTTCTTTATGCTCACCATGCATCACCTGCCTGGCCTCTTCAGACATGGGACTGTCACTGCTCCTCCCTGGCCTGATGGCCCCTTTTCGTTCCCTCTGCTCTTGACAGTTACGAAGTTTTTGGTGCTTTCTCCTAGAAGACGCGCTCTTTCGTATTCATCTCAAGGAGTTTTTTCAATCCACTGGGCAATTAAGCGTAGGGATTTTTTACCCTTTATCAAACAAAAATCTATTTAACCCAGGGTTTTTGATCAGCAGATGCCAAGCCTACTGAACAATTTTCCCATTTGTAGGATGCTGGGTTTCTGAGTCCAGTTGACTGCATAGGATGACTTTAAAGGATTTTTCTACATTTGGTAGATGGTTTTTCCCCAAAGACAGCCACCACAGTTTCTCCCATCCCACGTGCTCCTCTTACATGTGACGTGGGGCTCCTCCCACCGAGGGGCTCTGCGCTCCCTCTCCTCAAGTCTGAACAGGCCGGGACTGGCAGAAGTGAAGCTCTGGGGCTCCCACCCTCATCGGCCACCAGGCTGCAAGGGGGTCCCGTCGGCTTGCAGAGACAAGGAGGCCCCCACAGCCCCTGCTGAGCTGCCGCCACCGGCCAGCACTGACCTGGCCGTTTTGGGAGTCAGCCAGGGTGAGAGTGAGCCTCCAGCCCCCAGTGAAGACCCCGGAGCTGAGGCAGCTTACAACAGAGATGTGTTGTCCCTGCCACGCCTTGGCCAGATTGCAGATAGGCAACTAAATGATTCTTGTTCTTTCAAGCCTTCAATTTTAGGGAGGTTTTATACATTGCAAAAGATGATCTGAGCACTGCTTATTTTTTCTGGCCGCACCCCCTGCCCCGCAGGGAGTCACTGTTTCATCAGACGAAATAGAGAGGTGAAAACTGGACACATTTTGCCCAGTTAACCTCCAATAGCCTTGTAGATACTGAAGATTCCTTCCTGATTTAGATGGCCCATTATTTCTATGGGGACACAGGCTATTTTTGTTTATGCCTGTCTTTTGCTTCACTATGTTCATGGATATTTTGGAGGGCAGAAGGCTGTGTTCACCCCAAGGCGACAGCCAGGCACCATGTTTCTAAGGTGCGTTTGGTGGGAGTCAGCCTGGGGTTGGGCCAGGGGCCCACATTCGACCCCTGTCTCTGACACATCCTGACCTTCTCCAGATTCCCTGACCTCTTTTCCTTACCTGCCGGACGAGGTTCCTAACAGCATCTATTTCACACAGGTCTGATGGAGATCAAACGAGTGCCTACCGCACTGCCCCGAGAAGAGGGTCTAAGTGTTTGCTGAATGACGACAGGGATTGCAAAGCTTTTCCACATAAATATGGTTGTTGAGGGCCTCATTTGGGAGTCAGGCTCTCCGCACACATTGTTAGCCCCAGTGCTCTTCCTGCTTCCTATACTCCTGCAGGCTCTAAGACAAGTCACTTAAAAAATTAGGAGGAGAAAGAGAAGGCCTTGGAAACCTTGGAGGAGAACCGAGGTGAGAAGAGTAGGTGCGACCCAGTGGATGGGATCTAGAGTCAGAAAATCGCTGGGTTTATATCTTGTGGGGAAACAAGGGCCAAGGGTGCAGCATTTAGGGCCAAGGCTTTGCCGCCCATAAAGGCTGGACTGCCAGGAAGCAGGAGGAGCACGCTCTCGGAAGGAAGCTGAGCCCCCCACGCTCACTCCCTAACAGGGAGAAAGCACAGGCTTTCCTTTATCCCCGAGTTTACCCCCAATTTTTCCTATTCCCTCTATCACTCCAAAAATTCTTTGTGATCTTCTGAAGAAGAACTTTTATTCATCAGAAAACTAACTTTGAAATAAAAATTTAATATGCATTTGAAAAGAGGTCAATGTATTTCTTAAAAAGAGATCAAATAAACCTTTGAAAACAAAGGGTGTCCCAGGGTTAGTTCAGCAGAACAAAAGGGAGTGCAACTGTGAAGACTGGTGAAGGGGTCACGATGCCCATTAGAAGGAGAAAAAGAAACATTAAGAGTATTTCTACTGATTGGGTTTTTAAATCAATCCAAAGGAATTTCTTTAGCTTGTGGAGACCACTGTCCTCCACATTGTCCCCAGTGACTGGTCCATCATGGCATTTTAAATAAATAAAAAATGGCTAACATTGTCAAATGTCAAGCATTTGATGCTTGCATCAACATATGGCACATGGAGAACTGCTTACTAACAACTATTTACAAAACCAACTGACTGTTGCATAGAGAGGACAAGTAACTCGCCCAAAGACACACAGCGAGAAGACGGTGGAGCTGGGATTTGAACTCACGCAGCCTGATCTCGGCGTCTGAGCCACCAGGACTTAGTGTCTGGAGGTGAGAGGAAGGAGGAACAAATAAAGCAGGGACAAGAAAGGCGAGAAGGGAGAGAGGAGGGCACATCGTGTGGTGCTTAGGCACTCGGCGATCTTCTCGGGGGCACTTGCAGAATATTTGGCTGAGAGGCCTGGTAGAGCGGAATGGGGAGTGAATGAGAAGACAGGACGTGCAGGGGAGGTCTGCTGCACGAAAGCCAGAGAGGAGATAGTGACAGTGGGGGAATAGCGGGGAAGGGCCACAGATGGGGCAGCAAGTGGAGAAGGCCTTGCTTGGTGTTCTCTGTATTTCTAATATGTAAGAGGTGGGTGTTTTCCTGAGAGTGGGAAGGGCCAGAACTGGCTGGGGGCCTGGTAGAAGGAACTGGCCAGGAAGCTGCCTGGATTCATGTCATAGACAGCTGGATGGCCGTGAGGATCAGCTCAAGGCAGGAGAGCATGAAGTCGCAGAGACAGTCTCCTGGAGGCTCTGACGGCCTGCACACAGGTCCTCGTGAGTGTTTAGATCATCGGGAGATCAGAATCGTCTGGGTAGGCATAGCAGAAGCACAAGGGAAGCAAAATTCTGGCTGATGGTCTTTGTACAAGGACAATTCAGAGGACTGGCCATGAGAGCGATGCTGGGTAGGAAATTCAGCAAGAAGTGGGTCAGTGGAGAGGAAGATGGAGGAGGGCTTGAAAGAGGGGCAGGCATCATATGTGCAAGAGAACTACTGCAGCCTCTGGAGGTGGACCTGAACTCACCCCTCCTACCTCACAGTAGGAGACATCACGGGGGGGGCGCTGTCCCAGCCTCTGAAAACAGCCTGCTGAAATGCAACAGGAGGCTTCTGCAGCCTGCACAGGGACATGCCAGGCTGGAGGGAGGCTGCTGAGGTGAGGTCGACCTGTCGTCCCCCAGTGAGCAAGGGGCTCATTGTCCTTCTCCCTGAGGCTTCAGACAGATGGATAAATGTGTCCGGGAAGTGCACATTTAGCCAGTGAAAATAAAAATACCAGCAATTCCAGGAAGACTTTGGAATCATTCAAGTTTTGAATCATGTCATTTCTTTAGAAATGAATCTGTCATATGAAATATAGTCTCCCTACATGTTTATGTATTTTTAAATATTTAATTTTACATAGATGAGATCATATAAGCTGCTATATAAACTGTGATTTTACTACTCTGTGTTTAACTGTCTGTAAAATAAGGATCATAATAACTCCCCCATTATAGGGATGGCATAAAAACACACTGAGATCACATTTGTTTAAAAATGGACTCATCTGTCACGCGCCTCTTCCTCTGGTTCAGAGCCCAGGCCCTGATGTCAGGATGGATTGTGCTGAAAATCACTGCTGTTTTTATTTTCCTGCTTAACTGGGACCATCCTGGCACAATATCATTAACTATCTTTAGAACAGCTTCAGTCAGCTAGCTGTGAAATAATGTGATTCTTGACGATTTATGTCTAAGTTGGGTATATCTCATTTCTGATTTTCAAATGCAGTAATATTGCATTTGCATTTCATTTCATTGCAGTGGTCAATATCGTATCACACATTTGGCATATTTCCAATTTGCATACAATGTAACTTCAATATATATTTACAGAAATGGAAATATTTTTTGCTCCTTTATCAGCTCACCCAAGACCTCCTCAGTTAGAAAGACTGGTCATTGCTGGAGAAATGTTTCCGGATCTGGCCACAGACCTAAGATGACTTGTCCAGGCAAAGCCGAATGGAAGCTCTGCTTTGTAATACTTTGCTGAGGACTTCCTTCTGGGCCACGTCCATCAAAGAGATAGAGCTCGTTCTCACCTCTTCCCAATTTCTAAGGGAAGGACGGTGTGGGGTGGAATCCCATCAATTTGCCATTTTATTTAAGGATATGTAATAGATGAAATGGAAAGGTATCTGAAGATGAAGACACACTTTCAAATCCATACACTCTGTGGACGTGACTTTTATTGGGTGCCGGAAGGAATCCAGAGTATCTCAAATCTATGCCCAGATTTCCCACAAGTGTCCAGCAAGGAAGAGTCAGTGAAATGATGCAGGGTTCCTGCAAGGGAATTATTGACCAATATTGCACTATTCTCCCTGGACTCAAAATGACCCCTCCTGGAGACAAAAAGAATGGGAAGAAATTATTATCCAACTCACAAAAGCAACAGGCTGGCCCAGGGCCCTCACACATCCATATGCGTGGTTCAGAGGCACCATGTAGAGGATTTGAAATTGTTTGCCAAATTGGTGAATTATTTTCTGAGGAATTGCTTGTTCAGATTCTTTGCCCCCTAAGCCAGTTTCCAAAGTTAACCTGGGAGCACAGAAGGGTACTTTCAACTTTCCTTAATTCATGGGACCTTTGTACTTCCCCAAATTGTCTCTTCCATTCAGCCATAAAAAGGAATGAAGTTCTGATCCCTGCTACAACATGGATGCACCTCAAAAACATTATGCTCAGTGAGAGAGGCAGGCACAGAAGGACAAATATTGCATGGTTCCACTTATATGAAATATCTACAACAGGCCAGTTCATAGAGACAGAAAGGAGATTAGGGGTTAGCAGGGGTTCAGGGGAGGGGAGAGGGGCCATTGCTTAAGGGGACATAGTTTCTGCTTGTCGTGATGAAAAATTGTGGAAGCAGTGGTGATGGTGGCACAGTGTGAATGTAATTAATGCCACTAAATTGTCCACTTAATAAATGGGTAAACTGGCAAAGTTTGTTACATGAATGTGACCACAATTTTTAAAGTTTGCTTTATTTCCTTCTTGATATCTATATCTATATCCACATCTATCCATCTATCTATCTACCTACCTACCTACCTACCCATCTATCTATACTTTAAGTGCCTAAACATCTCAGACATAAATAGGGGCCACAATTGAAATCTCTCCATTACCAAATTTGAGGATTCAGGAAAACACTTCATTTGGGAGGGAAAGGCTTCATTGCATCTTTTTCAAAAGATAAATGGAGGGAAAAATAACTTACAGGTGACTTAAATGTATCCACCAGTTTTGAAGGTAGCTACTGAACTTTCTGCAAGTTTCAACCCAGCTGAAGGTGAGGCCATGCTCATCAAGCCTGCACCATAATGCAAAGATTTAGTTAACTGCATATCTAGGAAATGAAGAGTGTTGAATGGACCGTCTGGATTATAAACCTACGGAACAGGTGGACGGCAGCCTCACATGCAGCCCTGCAGACAGGGAGGCAGCTCTGGGAGGGTGGGGGGTGGTGGGCTAGGTACAGACTGCTGGGACTTGGCAGAACCAAGTGATTGGGGCGCTACTGGGATAAACAATGCACTGGAGAGTCACCTGACCGTGGTCTTGCCATCTAAACAACACCATTCATCTATTCGTTCATCCTTGAAGCAAAATTCCTGTGTTTTTTCCTTCTTAAGGAATATATTATGCGGGTAACAGATAATGTCAAGTTTGTTGCACTCACACCCGTAAAACATCTATATTGGAACTCTCAGGGAGCATGAATAAGATGCAATTCATTTTGTAAGGTCACTTTGATGGGCTTAGACTCTGCTGATAGGAAGATAGAAAGGTGCCCACGAGTAAATCAGGGTGGAACATGTCCCTTTGTGTCTCAAATGGGCAAAGTAAAGGTGTAGCTGGACTTCACGGCTGCAGGAAACCACTGGATTTGGCTGAGAAGAAGGCTGTTAGCAAACGCCAGCGACGGCCCCAGCTACTGCTCTGGAGAAAGCAGAGGGGAGAACGTCCTGTTCCCTCACCAGGGCAGACCCTCCCACAGCACGCGGGAATGGGCTGCAACGCCCCCTGCCTTCCACCCCCATCTGCCAGTGAACAAAGCCCACTGGGGCCCACGGGCCCACCCTGACAAGTGGAATGTTCTGCTTCCACGGAGAAGCTGGCCGAGTGCATCCTGCATGTGCCAGCCCATGGGCAGAGGGCCAACCTGCCGTTACCAGGTTCTGTCTCCAGAGGGCCTTGAAACTTCTGTCTCACTGTAGCCAAACAGGCCAAATGCTGCAGCCCGGCATGGGGATGCATGCTGCACCTTGACAGTTATTTACAAAATCTCAGGAAGGCCAGGGGAACCTTCCGGGAGGAGTGTACCTCGAGCCTGGTTTCTGAGAGTGGGGGAGAAGCCCATGGGGAAGCATTTGTGTGACGGAGGGCAGGCCGCGCAGAAGGAAAGGATGGACCCGGCTCGGCCCAGAACCCGCAGAGCTCAGCGGGGCCGGAGGCTGGGTGCAGACGCAGCCGTGGGAATCCCGGGCAGGCAGGGAAGAGGGGCATTTGGCCTCTCTCCCAGAGGAGCCCTGAAGCATTTTAAGGAAGGATGCGCACTGCCAGGATGGGACTTTATGCCGTCACTCTGACACCGGGTGAAGGACGCAGAGGACTCGATGCCGACGCCAGCGTTTCATCATCCAGGTGAGAGTCGGGGATGGAGAGGACCACGGTCGCGGGAAGGGAGAGAGGGGTCCACCTGCGGGGTACTTAGAAGAAACGCACTGTGCTTATCTGGGCTGGGACAGCAGTCCTGTCAAGCATGAGAAAGGATGCTGAGCCGGACGGCGTCCTATTCATTCCTGTGTCTGTGTCCCTGCAAAGCTGTGACCCCCCCCCAGGGCCACGGCCCCTCCCCGCCATCCCGTTTCCACGTGGCGCCAAGCGCAGGCCGCCGTGTGCTCTCAGCCAACAGCTGCTAAAAGAATGAGCGGGTGCTACCCGTGAACCAGCAGAGCACCACTTCCTCCACATCTGCCTCATCCTTTCGGGGTAGATCGGGTCTAAGGAATGTATCTGGACTAATAATTAAGTCTGGTCTACCCTTCAAGGTGTCATCACAGAGAAGTTTAGTGGCCTCCTTGCTCCCTTCTGCCCCAAATGCCACCAGGAACCTCAAGGGGACTCCAGTCCCTGCCAGGAGCCAGGGATCATCCTGTGTTTGGGCTCTGCCGCCACACCATCAAGAAACGCATATGGGTGGTCATGCCTGAATAAATATCCTCTCCCTGTAGAAGCTGGACTGGCCCGAGCGTCTGTCCCAATTACTGAAAAAACTCCCTGCACCCGGGACCCTGGATGCCAGTTGTGCTCAATCTGTCACTGCCTCTGGACACAAACCTGGTGGCTTGGTTTCAGTTGCAAAATTTCCCTTTTCACATGGGCTGCACACAGCAGGGGGTGAGGAAGCCTCCCCACTTCAGAAAGTCATTTGTGAAAAAACACTCTTAAAGGAGCCTATTGAGAATAACACAGAGTGTGTTTTGGAGAAAGTGACTTATTTTCTAAGCGCTATTTACGACACATTGTCTTATGAATACTAAATAATCTGTCGATGTAAAGAGCTTACAGTTGAGATTTCTTAGCTATAATGCCTAGCAGAGACTATAAACCCTGGGAGGTGGGCAGAAGGAACAGGGAAGACACGGTGAGGCCCCCATGGGCAGCCGCACTCTGCATCAGGGCTTCGGAGGCCCTCTCCGAGACCTGTGCCCTGTCCACTCTTAGAACCCAAGATGTCCACCGGAGATGCCCAGCACTGGAGTCCAAGTACTGGGAAGGGGCTGCCCTCCGCGTCTAACTTCTTAGCGTAGGCGGTCCCCACCAATCTCACATGGAGGCTGGATGAGTCCACAGAGGACTAGATAGTTAGGAATTTACATTAATTTAAAGAAAATGTTTATTAAAAAAAATAGCCTGGGAAGCAGATGTGGCTCAAATGATTGGGCTCCCACCTACCACATGGGAGGTCCCTGGTTCGGTTCCCAGTGCCTCCTAAAGAAGACAGCGAGTTGGCACAATGGGCAAGCGCGGCAAGCTGCCACAACAAGATGACGCAACAAGAGACACAAGAAGAAAAAACATAATGAAAGACACAACAAAGCAGGGAACAGAGGTGGCTCAAGCGAGGAGGTGCCTCCCTCCCACATCGGAGGTCCTAGGTTCAGTTCCCGGTGCCTCCTAAAGAAGTAAGGAAGATGAACAGACACAGTGAGTGCAAACAACGAGGGGGTGGGGAGAGAGAAATAAATAAATCTTTTTTTAAAAATTGCTTGCATAGGACAAAGATGTGGCAAAAATTGTGAAGCTCGTATATCTTGATGATGCTGCAGTGTCAGCTTGGCTAAGGTAGAAATACCTTTCTCAGAATCCCCAGGTTCCAGGTTCCGGGTTCACACAGGAAAACGTGCAAGCCGTCTGGAAGGCGGCTCGTGGAGTGATCGGGTGTGTAGGGCTGGTGCTGATCACTGCCTGCCGTATTAGTGGGGGGCCCCAGACGGGCCCGTGGTTCCTGCTGTCCCCTCCGCGTGGCCTCTGCCCTTGGCTGAGTGCTGTGCAGGTGTGCAGGTGTGCAGGTGTGCTGCAGCTCCACAGCGAAGGCCCGTCGAGTCTGGAGGCAGCGGCAGGCAGGCGTGGTCTAGCGTGTCCTTGGTCTCCCCACTTCATGTCCAACTTCCCTTCCCGGCTGCCAGCTCTGCTGATCTCAGGGCAACCTCAGTTACCCGAGGCAGAATCCCTCCCCGGGCTGGGGGCAGCATTGGCGGGCTAGTTTACACCATCGGCCGTGGCTCCAGCTCACTGAGGAAACCCTGACCGACACACGTGCGTGGACTTAGAAGACTACTGAGCTCAGTGTGCTGGGCAGGTCGCAGGGTCAAATGCACACTCAAACACACGTTTTGGCACAGCACAAAGCAAAAATAAACATTCAAGTTAAAAACTGAAGTGCAGTTCAAGTAAAAACAAGGCAAATAGAAGAAATTATTCTCCTACAGGACAAACAACACAGATGGTGTTAGTGTGGGAAAGAGTTGAAGAACTAAATGCCGCCGACAGAATTTTTGCCAAAGATTTTCACCTCTCTCTTTTCTTTGTGAGGTGATATTACCTTATGAAAAGTCTCTTCTGAACTAAGGTTAATGGTGGATGCCCCTGCAGTGTACTCAGAGGGCGTCAGGAGAAGGTATCTGCAGGTTTGGTGGCCCTGCCTGAGCAGGGCCTGGACTTGAGCAGGTGGCTCTCGGCAGGACCAGCCTCCCCGGACGCCCAGGAGGTGCTCCTGTAGTGGTGGGAGCCCACGCAGCGGCCTGCGAGGCCCTGCGGGAGGGCCAGAGGCTGCCTTCCCAGGGCGGAGCTCGGGTGCAGGCTCTGCTTCTCACAGGGAATTTGGGAGAGGGGGGCGGAAGCAAAGCCCTGTGGCTCAGCAGGTGCCACTGGCTGAGGCCCAGCTCAGCTCCGGGGGCTGCGCCTGGGTCCTGAGGACAGGTGGTGGGGTCGCACTCTCAGCCTGTCCCGGGGGCGGCTGGAAAGCACTGCTCTCCCTCCACTGCCCTTTGCCCCACCCAGGGAGACGGCTCTGTCCATTTTTTTTCCTACTGTATTCTGTATTGCGTAAACACATAAATCAATACCAATTGGACAGACTCTTAATAGCCTGGTGAAACTGCTGAGAAAAATCTTTGGAGCAGAGAGTACTTGTCAACACAATAATGGAAATCATAATGCTAGGTGACTGGCTCCGTATGAATGGATGGGAAATAGGTACCTCATGAAACTCCCCTCTTTGAGTAGGCTTCTCCCAGCTATGAGATGGCTAACCAGCAGGGGCTCCTGCAGTCACCCTGCAAGAGATTATTTTAAATCAACTGGCTAATGTCACTCCCTGGCTTGACACTGAACATGAGCACTGGAAGTCATTCCAAGTGGTTTCTCTGATCTGGCTTAGAATAAAACCCAAATCCACAGAGGACCTTCAACCTCCACGTCGTGGCGCTCTCTGCAATGCTTTTCCAACCACAGCCCCACGGGCCTACTCCTTTGCTCAGAACACTGGAAAACATCTCTGCCTCAGGTCTTCTCCCCTGCTCTTCCTCTGCATGGAAGGCAATTTCCCCAAGTCTTTGCCTGTTCCCTCACTCTGTGTGTCTCTGTTAAATGCTGCCCCTTCCGAGAAGACCCCTGTCCTCCCTTCTGGCCGGGCACCATCAGCCCCCTTTTTCCCCTTCCACTGCTTCACTATCATTTACGTCTTCCACGCAGCCCAAAATTATACTACAGGTTTATTCACTTATTTACTTATTGTCAGATCAGCCTTCTAAATCAGCCGCTTTCAATTTTTTTGTTCATGATGTGCTGTATCATCCATATGCACACAAATGTTCCGCAGAAAATACTCACCCTTACCACATTCACGCTGACATACATTCCAATCTTCTTCAGTATTTTGAGATGTTGCTTCGTCTCCCTCACTTGACTTTAGGACCAATGGGTTGTCGACAGCACTGAAGCACCACAGCATTCCCTTCCTCCGGTAGGGAATGAAGACAGGGGTGCTGAACGAGGAAACGAATAAGAGTCCCCCTTGCACGCCTGGCACTGAGCTGGCACTGGGAATAATAGTGAATGCTAGAGATACAGTGCATTTCCTTCCTCCGTAATTTCCCATGACATTGCATCAGATACTTGTTTGGCAGAGCCTGGGCCACGTGGTCCTGCTGGATGCTCTAGGTGTGGGGGCAGAGATGCGGAAGCCGGTACCTGCTGAGTGTGCAGACTGCGGTCCAGGGAGGGCCTGCAGAGGCCTCTGGGTAACGAGCGGCTTCCATCCAGCATCATTCTGGGAAACTGCCAGGCCAAGCACTCATGCTCATAACCCGACTGGACATACGGTGGTTAGACGGTGGGAGGCAGTGTAGGGTGGAAACAGAGGACGTGGTGTAGGCTGAGGACAGTCTTGCTCTCAGGGTGTTCAGACGCTATGGGAGAAGCACCTGCAGACCTTACAGAAGGGCAGGGCAGGGGGCCCAGCTACGGAGACTGAGGCTCTCCCCTCTCATTTTGCCTGGAGTAGCGCCTGGGAGAGGAGCTGGCCTGCACCTAAAAATAGCTTTCTTTTCTGGATGCCCACATCAAGAGCACACTTGAGAAGGCTCACTCTTCCTCCAGGGGCCACTCCTAATTTGGCTTCCCTGGGGATGCTTATAATGGCTGCAAGTACACTTACAAGAGGAAAAGCAAGAAAATAAATGGACCTGGATGTACTTGAGAAAGCTCAAGTGTGAAAATCCCATATTATGCCTGTTGGTTATTGACAACCTTCACTTTAATTTCAACAGAGTAGCTATTTTACATCTTCTAAATTACCTCAAGCACATCCCAGGTCCTGCGACTTTCTCCTCTGTCAGGGTTCTATCCTCCTCTAAGTCATTAGCACTTATTTTTATTTCATCTGATGCTAGACATTGTCTTGCATTTATTTGAATAGGACAAGTTTTTGGAACTCATTGCATCAAAGAATTAATCGACTTCTAAGTTGAAATTGAAATGTGTTGATGGAAAGTGGGTAGCCTAAGGTAAGAATCTGGTATAATCAGATTTCCTCTCTGACCACGGTCAAATAGTGCTATAATTTTTGGGTCAACACAATCAGGTGTGAGTGAATGGAAATTTAATTTTACCTATTGACAAATGCCACTCCAAAAATGAACTGCAGTTGTTAACTGAGGTTGCTATTTTAGAAGCCAATTCAACCTGCAACTTCTTGGCAACCCTAAACCAGAACATATGCTCCTGGGGCATATGCATCTAGCCATCATCCATAATCCCTTAGACAGAGCCCACCTGAAATGGGATACGGGCTTCCGTGGGCTCTGAGGAGGCCGTACGGCATGAGCCATTGGATGTGGGGCACATGGCGCCGGCTCTGGGGCTCTGGGTTGAAATTCTCACTCTAGCTTTTATGAGTTGTGAGACCTTGAACTAGTTAGCACCATGGAGCTTCATCTTCCTCGACTCTAAGATATAGATATAGCTATATCTTTAACCTAAGGTTGTGGGATTAAATGTGATTGTCCGTGAAAGTTAGCAGCAGAGCTTTTCACAGGATGCTCAAGGAACGCTGGAAACGTTTGCATTCCTGTTGTCTGTGTTGTAACTGGCCTTTCTAAAGCTGTAAATCCACCACGGACTCTACCATATGGATGCAGATTTGCATGGCAGAGGGCAGTCTTTCTCCTGAAAGTGTTTTGTAAAAACATTTTGTATTGTTTGTGCCAATAGCACTGACATCATTCAATCTAATTTTTTTTTTTAGAAAGGAGGTACCGGGAATTGAACCCGGGACCTTGTACATAGGAAGCAGGTGCTCAAACCACTGAGCTACCTCTGTTCCCCATTCTAATTTTTATCAACTGCAGAAAACTTTGTATTTCCCAAGACACCTGATCCTCCTCAGGCAGGGCTTGAATGCCTTAATTTCCTAATGGTCTCTGATGCCAACTGACCTCAGAGAGGTTTTCAATAGATTTTTTTCCCTGTTCCTTGAGATACTAGGAGGTTTGGGTCTGTAAATATTGAAATTCATAGGTGAGCCTCTAAGCAAGGCTGTTCCTGGAAAAGACCCTCAGTGTTTCTATATTTGCCCAACCAGCTTTTGCCTTAATTAAGAGTGGGCTTAGAGAAGCGGATGTGGCTCAAGTGATTGAGCTCCCACCTACCACATGGGAGGTCCCAGGTTCAGTTCCCAGTGCCTCCTGGAGAAGAGGAGCAAGATGGTGAGATGATGCAACAAGATGACGCAATAAGGAGACACAAAGAGGAAACACAATGAGAGGCACAACAAAGCAGGGAACAGAGGTGGCTTAAGCGATTGAGCGCCTCCCTTCCACATGGGAGGTCCCAGGTTCAGTTCCCAGGGCCTCCCAAGGAGAAGATGAGCAGACACAGAAAGCACATGGCGAGTGGACACAGAGAGCAGACGGCGAGTGCATACAACGGGGGGCGGGGGGCGATAAATAAATAAAAATAAGTCTTTGGGAAAAAAAAGTGGGCTTACTTACCACTGATGGTGATCGGGGATAAAAGTCCATTAGCAAAATAAACCAGCTGATAAACTTCTAGACACTATGGGGAACTTTTTTCCATGTGTTCATAACTGAATGCTGATTGCAATATCATCCTTAATCACCGTTAACACGTTACCCAGCCAGGCACTTAGAGAACTTGTGCAAGTGATGGAATTGAGGGTATCTTCCTCACAGCCCTGGTCAGAGCTCAGTGGAAAATGCATCTTAAAATAGATCAAGGCAGAAACTCCTGGAGTAGAGACGTGATGGGAAAGTGCACATAAGCTTAAAATGATAGGCAGTGCAGCTTCCAAAAAGGCAGGAAAACGGTTTCCTTCTGCATCCATCAGTCTAGCCCAGCTCAGGGCAGGAGAGAAGCGGTGGGTATGTGTGTCTCTGAGTCCTGAAAGTGCAGGCTCTGGGTCTCAGCACTGATGCCTTTTTTCCAGTCTGTCTTTGGTGTCAGCACTGATCATTCATTCAAGAAATGTTTATGGGTGCCCACCATGAAACACAGGAACAGAAAACAAAACAAAACAGAGTAATGCTGCAAAGTACTATGGGGGCAGAGATGGGCATGGCTGACCATGTCCAGGAAAGCAGGAAAGGCTTCCTGGGAGAGGTGACATTTGAGCCAGGCTTATGCCAGGGAAGGCAAATAGATTTCATTGGGCAGGTCACATCTGGGTGCCTGGAGTTGGGAAGGAGTGTGAGGTCAGCCTATGGGACTGGGCAGTGTGTGCTCTTGGCTAGTGATGTTTGCCATGGAGCAAAAATCGTGGTTGGGACAGAGGGGCTGTATCCTGCCCCATACGTAGCACCCTGGACTAGACAACATCAATATTCTTTGTTTCTGCGAGTATGAATTACCCGCAGATGCTCTCCTTTTGCATTATCTCATCACTATCAGTGCAATTGTCTAAATTCTCTGTCCTCCTCCTGTCTCCCATACATAAAAAAGACAGAGAATCCCATAGTGTTGGTTCAGCTCAGTATGGTTACACAGACCAGGGGTTGCTAACTGGGGGGCCACTGGCTCCATATGGATATATGGTGGCCCCCGAAAGTTTTCTCCATTTTTCTGTGTATGGGGAGGAGTGGCTTTGACATAAAAATTCAGATGCCTGGCTTCTCTTAGCAAACATTGGCTGGAATGAGGTGCTCAGGGAAGGCATCTCTTAGGAGGTAACATGTAATTTAAGCCCTGTGATTTTTTAAAAACTCAATCATGTGAAGAGGAAGGGCAGAGATCAGCAAACAGTATCTGCTAAGGACCAGATTGTAAATATTTTTGGCTTTGCAGGTCACACAGTCTCTATTCAACTTCGCAGTTGTAACATGAAAGCTGCCCCAGACAATGTGTAAACAAATGAGTACCAATAAAACTTTCTTTACAAAAGCAGCTAGCAGGCTGGATTTGGCCTGTGGGTTGTAGTTTGCCAATCCTTGATCTAGCAGAAGAGTCACCCTGGTAGAGGGGCCAGAAAGTGCTAATGCCCTGAGGTAGTAATGAATTTAGTAAGTTTACATAAGGGAAAGAAAGCCAGTATAGTAAGAATGAAGCCAAGGAGAAAGAGGGAGAGTCTATAATATAAAGTACCTCATTTGTTCCTTAGATTTAGCAACTAATGGGAATAAAAAGGAGTTGGAGAGAAGTTATTGGGATATTTAAATTAAATATAGCACATACGACAATCTTATATATATTAAACTTAATTGGCTCAGCCACAGTATTCATAAATATCTAGGAATGAATGAATAATAGAATCAAAGCTTTATTGCTGTAGATTCCATCAAATGTAAGCCATCAAATATAAACATCTAACATGCAATCATCTTTGATGTCTCCAAGCCGATGTAAAAATGCCTAAAATTATTTCTGCATATAGTAGGAAAAAATCAATATAGTTTCAATAGCAACTGCCTCACACAAAGGGAATACAATAAATACCACTGACTAATAGCATGGTTTTATGAAATATAATTCTCAGGAAAATATTTGGGAAAGTTTGCAATTCTTGCCAGAATTTTTGCCAGCTGGAACATTTCAATTTGTGATCAAGAGTTTAATGTGGAAAGTGCTATGTCACTACAATATATTTTTATCTGCCATAGCAGA
>JAQZBX010036711.1:0-24074 GCA_029593785.1 Cabassous unicinctus
CCTCTTAACTGGTCTGTAAATCATTATAATGACTTTGAATTTAAGATTTGTGAAGTTGTTCAAGAAAAAATTTGACCAATAAATAGCAGTATTCCACAGGGTTTATTGGGGTAATGCTTTGCATATTTGCTTGTCAGAGTTCTGGAGAAGTCATGAATATGCTTAGCAGCCAGCTCCCAGTCTTTGCCTAATTTCCTCCTTTTCTATTGTCTGCAGATGTTTCAATGTTTCCATTCCACAGTCCAGGGGATACATTCAGTCTAACAGAATTGCCTAATCTTAGCTTAAACCCCAAACCATGTACAAGCTGCCCCATCTGGTTATCAGGAAGAACACTCTGTACAAAGGTTGCTTGAGGTATGATTTTTTTCCTCCATGGCAAAGCTCCCTCCCCCTGGGGTCTATAAAGACCCTACCCTTGGGCAACACAGATTTGTCTCTTACCTCCAATGTGAATCATGGCATTGGAGCCATCATGCACCAACCCTGACCCTAGTATTTGGCTTCCTAGGACTCTATTCCCCTGCTCTTTAAGACACTTTATGCTGTGTAAATAATCAGCGTTTGTTGAAAGTTTCTGTTGTGCTGAGCCTGCGTACCCAGACAAAACTTGTAGCTACTTCCTCTGCAGAGGGGAGATCCCTCATGGCAGAAAACCTTCCAGAGGCCAGTGAGGAGTCAGGATAGGAGGAAACTCCCACTCTAGTGGAGGGCAGCAATGAATCAGGGTTGCTTATGTTTCTAGGCAATGGTGGAGTTTCTGAGGGACTGAAGCAGCACAGAGTCTTATTAACTGAGAGCAGACACTGAACAAGGTTCGTAGGGTTTATAAAGCAGGTTGACTCTAAATGATTAGAAATGACACTTTGGTGCTATTTCAAAAATAATTAGATGTGCATGTGTTTGAGTTTAGCGCCAGCAACCTTTTCTAACAGACCAAGGCTTCTGTGAAGTAAACAATTCACAGGACCATTATACAGAGCCCATCTTTAGCTTATTCATATAACACCCACCAATTCACTACCAAAGTCCACAATTTCAAATCCATGAGTCATGTTACTGTGTCATTATTAGGAATCTCAGTAATATTAAGAGCAGTACATCACAGCTCCTATTCAACATAACTTCTTTGCTTTGATTCAGGGACATTGTTATCTGGTTTTCCACAATTTTATTGCCAGGGAAATTTCAAAATCTTTGGCTGGTATACCTTCTGATTGATTTATAAATATTAGAATACCCAGGATTCCATCTGGAATCTCTTTTATTTCATTCCACCCACTTTATCTATCGATGGATCACGACAAATTCAAATCATGTATGTGTTTTGTGTTCTATTAACTTTTTTCCCATTAGATTTATCTCCACTCAAATACTTCATTCTTCTCCTAGTTTGCTTTTATTTTTCTAGTTCTTTCATTTTGGAAGTTAATTCTCTGATTTGGAGTGTTGGAGGTTCAGTGGGTCCTGGGGTCTGGCTCCCCTCTCCAAGGAAAATTTAACCTGCAGTATACAGCCATCTGAATGCCCTGGACACAAGTTAAAATGTAACAAAGCTCCTAACAAAGAAACTGTGTACAGATGGTATCTGTAGCAGTTGGCCAATTTAATGTAATTATGAATTCCAAAAATATAATTGGATCATGCTTGTAAAATGATTTGTTAATCTGGACATGATTAAGTTATGATTAGGGCGTTGACTGGGCAACATCAGCAGGGCATTGAGCCCCACCCCTTGGTGGGTGGAGGAATCAAATATAAATGGCCAGGCAAAGGACAGAAGAGGCAGTTTTTTGAGAAGCAGTTTTGATGTTGGAAAGAAGGCCCCAGGAGAAGAGAAGCGAGCTGTTTACCTGATCGCCTACAGCTGACCTTGTGGAGGAAACAGGAGCTAAGCCTGGAGAGAAACGCAGCCCCAGGAAGAGAGGAACCCAAGAAACCTGAACCCTGGCAAACACTGGCAGCTGTCTTGCTCTAACACATGGCAATGGACTGTGATGAGAGAAGAAACTTAACGCTTTATGGCCTGGTATCTGTGGACTTCTACCCCAAATAAATACCCTTTATAAAGACCAACCCATTTTTGGTATTTCACATTAGCACCCCTTTGGCTGACTAATACAGTATCATAGACTGTAATTTTCTCCAGGCTATACAATTCCTTCCTTCAGTAACAACACAAGACCCCATTTATGTGCTTCATGTGACCCTAGCAGAAACTTTGTTATGAAATTTCTTTGTTCTGATGCCCTAAATATTGTCCCTCTTTTTCCTGTCTCTTTGCAGAGTGCTACTTTCATTCTTTGTCCTGCCACTGCCAAAGACCCTCTCCTGTCTGTAAGTTCCAATAAATAAAGCTCGTGTCTGATTATGTGTTCAGTGTGTAGTTTGGTCTTGCAGTTTCCCCTCACCCATGCCCTTCAGGAGTTGGGTTGCAAACAATTGGCAAGCAGCCCACCAGGAGACTTAAAGGCCACTGGCAGTAGCAGGCATGAGCTCTGGGAAGGGAGACTCCATGGGGAAAATCCTGTGTTGGCATATAACATCCATGTGGGGAGGGGTGGCTGTCCTCCAGGATGAGTGGGAACCACTAAGAGAATATGGGGACACCCTAAAAACTCTGCAGGTATACTGGCTGTGCTACAGCAGGTAGCAAAGCAGTTGCATTTAAATAAGAAAAAGGGAGGCTGCAAGATAGTGGTGGCTAAAGCAGGGTCCCTGTTAGGAGCATTGCAGCAGGCTACCAAGGCAGAACAAGTGGCAAAGGACTCTGTGTGCCACTTATAAGAAGATTTAAAGTTAGGAAGGGACAAGTGCCTGGCACAGCCAAAGATGAAAGATTCTCTGATCACCTGCACCAAGTTAATGATCATTTAGAAACCCTTGTTTATAGATATGCTCAGGCTAGAGGACACTGGATGCCTTGAGTCCAAGCCCAGAATATATTAACCACCCCTGGGTGGGACTCTAAGGCATGGGACCCTGTGGACACCTCAGATAAGGAAGAGGAGGAAAAATGGGAAAATGGCTAGATGTGACAAAATAGAAAAACGTAGACTGGGGAATTAAAAATTATAATTTGTCCTGCAATTCTACAATTTAAACCTTTAATAGCCTAAAAACGAGGATAATTAATCCAATTACCAAATTCCATAAGTAAAGAAAAATGTCTTTAAATGCTATGGAAAGATTATGATTAAAGCAAATTAAACAATTATACTACATATTTAAGAAACTGGCAATCAATATTCTTTTAAAGTTATTCACAAATTTAAAATTTTATTGAAAAAGAAAGGAAGTTTTAGCCTCCTGTAAAGGGAGGAAAAAAAGAGCATTTCTTGTATAAACTATAATTGTTCCAATTTTATTTCACATAGTTGTTATCTCCCTAGGTTTATAGGATACTAATAAAATAAACTAGCATTATATGTATTAAGTATCTAAGATAATAAAAGTTGTAAGTTCATGTTTAATAAAATATAAATCTGTCCTAAAGTGAAATAACTAGTTTTCACAGAAAAAAAATGAGAAATGTAAGACAAGACTTTTAAATGGATAAACTTAAATTTTATTAGTTGCTAATTGTAATTTAATAAGCTCATTTAAAGTTAAAACTTACTTATGGTTATAGGAAGTTTGCAAACCCATTTTTTAAATGGATATTAATGATAATAAAGGGTAACTAAGAGAAAAACATGTCAGAGGCCACATCTCTTTGTATATGAAGGTGGTAGCAAGAGGAAATTAATCTTAATTTCATTAGGATTCTTACATTTTCATAAAATATTTGAAAATGTGGTTTTTGTTCCTGTACTGCCAAAGTAAAATACCTGATAATTAACATAATTATGGTAAAGGTGTAAAAGTAAAAAGTAAAGTAGTTCAAATAGCTATGTTCATTTAATATGTTATTAACTGCATTGAAAGAATTCAGAACATGTATAAATAATAAAACAGGTAAACTTCAGTATGAAAGACCTAAGTAATGGGAAGACTGTGCAGAACGGAAGGGCGAAGGGATTCAGGATGTTGACTCAGTCTGGCTACTTCCTGCTGTTATGGGGTGGCAAAGGTTTCCCTTCTGTTCTGTCCAGTGGGTTGTAATTTCTGGTCCCAAAGAGGTTGGTATTGGGGTTCATGTAGCAAGAAGATGCTGTTCACATATTCCTGAGTTGTTGATTATATAATTCGGCATGTGAATCGGATAAGAAGCTGTAAGAGACAAGGATGAAAAAGAAGCAGCAGCAATAACAATAGTGGTGTTAAAATGGGTAAAGGATTGATTTTAGGGGTGAAGAGAAGTAAGAAAGAAATGGGGATCACCAGGACTGATTCCCATAGCTGTTGTCTCAGGCCCTCTGGATGATCTCTATATTTTATTTTAAAATTTTGAGATTTTCTTTTAGCTGCCCTGTCTTGTTAATATAGAAACAACAAGCTTCATTTATGATTGCACAGGTGCCACAATCTTGTAATATTTTCATGGTTGGTTTTGAGATTAGTACATCCTGTTGGATTAGGAACAGTGGTTGGGGTTTGGAGTCACCTGTTATTGGGGCAGGGGAGACCTGCCAGCACAGACCAGGGTCACGGGGGTGTATATTGTTAAATGGGGTAACATTCCCAACTCCTTTTGATATGATTGGGTATAGAGGAGAGCGGGAAGGTGGATTTCGATCATCTGGCTGCTTTCTGCTGTTATGGGGCATTTGGTGATTCAGTTACTATTCCCCTTTCGGTGTTTAGATATTGTGGCTTCTGGCTTGGTGGCTGGCATTGTATTTTTGCAGCAGGAGAAGAGCATGTACTTGATCATTGGTGACATCTCAGATGGCTAATTGGATAAATTGAGTTATGGCACAGAAAATGTATGAATCTGCGGGTATGAGAATGAGAGTTATAATTGTGGTAAGGATAAGAATTAGCCATGAAATTTAGTGTGGGCTGTGAGGTTATCACCTCCAGGAGTCTGAGGAGAAGGATTAATAAGATTATATATTTAACACTGTTTTTGAGTGTTTTTTCATGGATTTAAGATTCCCAACCAGTAGGACTGCATAGTCTTAAGGTTAAAACTTTTCCCAGTTTATATAGTTTGAGACATAGGCAACAACCAATTATTATTTGTATTAGTCAGCCAAAGGGGTGCTGATGCAAAATACCATAAATCTGTTGGTCTTTATAAAGGGTATTTTTGGGGGGTAGAATCTTACAGTTACCAGGCCATAAAACATAAGTTTCTTCCTTCACCAAATTCTCTTGCCACATGTTGGAGCAAGACAGCTGCTGACGTTTGCCAGGGTTCAGGCTTCTTGTGTTCCTCTTTACCTGGGGTTCAATTTCTCTCCAGGCTCAGCTCCTCTCTTTCCTCCACAAGGTTGGCTGTAGACTATCAGATGAACAGCTCATCTCTTCCCAGGGCCTTCTCTCCTTCCTCATGACCAAGCTCCTCTGTGTGCTTGCTTCCCTGGCTCCAGCATTAGAACTCAACTTCAGAACTCCAACTCAAAAACTCCAGCTGTGTCCTTTGCCATGTCTTTTATCTTTGAGACCCCACCCACAAAAGGGTGGGGCTCAATGTCCTACTCACATTGCCCAATCAAAGCCCTAATCATAACTTAATCATGCCCAGATGAACAGACCAGTTTAAAAGCATAATCTGATATCTATTTTTAGAATTCATAACTAAATCAAACTGCCACACTCCACCCTATGAATTCCAAAAATACATTACAATATTCAAAAAACTTTAAATCAGTAACAATGCAAGTACAAAATCATAAAAATAAGTTTAAAGAAATACAGTTTGTCTTGGGGCAAAGTCCCATCTGCTGTAGATCTTGAAAACTTACAAAACAATTTATCTTCTTCCAAAACACAAATGCAAAGAGAAAGGATAAACATTTCATGTTTACCATAAGGTGAAATTGGGAGGGGAACATGAGTCATGGGTCCTCTACAGTTTAGTAAACTTGCAGGGAATCCTGCATTCAATTTCAAAGACTGAGAGTCATTCTTAAGATGATGGTTTCTTCTCCTTGGGGCCTCATGGAGACCCACACTTTCCACAGGCTTGAACTAAGGCCATATTCTTGGTCCCACCCTCATCAAGCATCTGGGTGTAAGCAAGCTCCAGCCCTCACCCTCTAAGAGTGTTGGGGTAATTTCCACACCTTTCTCAATCTTTGGGTTAGAGTCTTAGTCCCCCTAGTACAGTGACGTGAAGACAATATTCCCCCTAACATTTGGCATACAGGCTCAACCCTCTCAGAGCGAATATTTGGCCACCTGGAATTCTGTAAACTTTGGCATACAGGCTCAACCCTCTCAGAGTGAAGAGTTGACCATCTGGCCTTCCTTAATCCATGGGGCACAGGCACACCTCTCTCAGACCTATGCGATGCTGACCTTAACTGCCCTAAACCTTGAAGAATGTACTTCACCCTCTCTGTACCTGGGGTGGCAAAACTCTTCCAAAACATTGGGTGGGAATATCCATGCTTTTCAACTGCTGGGGCAAACACACTCTCTCTGTACACATGGGTGAAGTTTCTCTCTTGGCCCAAAGTGATGTCTTAATTACAGATCTCAGCTTCCATGGGTTTCTTCTTAAAGCGGTTTCTCCTTTAATGTTTCCTTTCCATGTCCCTTTTAGTCCAAGCTGACAGTGGTATTGTTCATATAGCGCTCTCAAAAACCTTGTTGGTTTAGCATGCAGGAAGCAGGGGTCCAAGCCATCAGACAGTAAGACTTTCTGCCAGTCTTTCTAAGACAACTGTATTTTCAATTCTGATTTAGTGAAGTCCTCAAATGGGGCGATATCATCTGGGGGCTTGATTTCCAGAGATTTGGAAGTTCCAGAATAAGTTTCTGTTTTCTTTTGCCCAAAAGTTCAGTCCTTAGTGTATTTTTCTCATCTAGCATTTTGCTATGGCTTGGTAACTGTATGCTTCTACCCCAAATAAATACCCTTTATAAAAGCCAACAGATTTCTGGTATTTTGCATCAACACCCCTTTGACTCTTTGGCTGACTAATAAAAATGTTATGTTCTTTTAAAAGTGATAAGATTTATTTTTTTTAAGCAGCCAAGTAAAGGAAAAGGTTAAAGTATAAGAAGCTATTTTTATAAAAGAGATTTTTCTTTTGTATACCGATTAGTCAGGAGAAACACTTTTTGCAACCTTTGCTGAAACAGATCACTGATTTGGAGAATTTTGTTATTTTAACAGAGAAAGAACATAACTTTAATTTTACATCAGTATATTATTTGATATTATACCTTTAAAACTTTATAGATAGACTCAATAAATTTTACTCAACTTTAACTAAAAAAAATTCTTTTTCTCATATGTTCTGCAACTTCTGTATTCATTCAGATTTTGTTTTATATCTTAATGTTTCTTTATAACCAGTCATTTTATTTAGGACAAAATTACTGTCTTTTTCTTTAATAATAAACACGCGTTCTATACACCCTACATACATAAGTTACTAAAATGATTTTGTGAACTGTCTGAAAGCAAATTACTTACAACATACAATTACCATGATCAGATTAATTAACAGGTATTTTATTTTAGCAGTGCAGGAAAAACTACTTTCCCCATTATTTTCTGAAAATCTAAGATTCTGTATCACCACTTTAATATGCAGATTGAGGTGGCTTCTGACAGGTTTTCCTGTTATGTAGCAATTCAATTTCTGTTTAATATAACTTCCTGTAATTATCCATTTGAATATTTCAGTTTAAGCAATGCATCTACAAACTTCTTATAACTATTCATAACCACATAGTTACTTCAACACAAACTCCAACTTCACAGAACACATTCCTTTACTAAATGCTACCACAATACCTTCTACAACTTGCCATGTGCATTCAAGTTTTGTACTACACACTTCCATTCTGATTTTATGAAAACCAGCCATCTTATCTTTGGACAAAACACACTTTCTTGAACAAGCTGATAAAATTTCAGTCAGCACTCCTACAAACTTTTTACTTCTTTCAATATCCATTTATGTTTCACATCTTTCATTTCATTCTATGAAGAAAAATAAACTATTCATTCAAATTTAGGCAAGAATGATTTTTTATGAAGAGATTTGTAGCAATTTCATTAGCCAAGATGTACAATTTTAATTGCTTTAAAGATTTAATATACATAATATAAGCTCTTTTTAAATTTTTGGCCATTTGAATAGAGCTCATTTAATAATTTTCATTTATCAATTTATATTACCATCCAGAGGTATCAAAATATACACTGAACAAACAGGCAAACACAACAAGAATTATGACACACAGTCAGAAACATAAGCTCATTAACTTGACTTAAAATTCTCACTCCTTTTGTATGGCTATTTTTAAGCTTTTCATTATTTTATATCTTTGATTTACTGCTTTTAAGATTTTTTTTCTGAAATCAGTGTTACTTGTAATATGCAAGCTTGTTTTTGGAAACACTTTTACTTGTAATCAGCCACAGGTAGGAATATTTGAGCATTATAAATGCAGTTAAGCTTCAATTTAGCAGTTTAGAGAGGTATTTAATACATGTATTTTGGAATATTGCTTTTTAGGAGTACATTTAGACAGACTTAGGAGTTAGCTAAAAGCTTACTTGTAAGAGCAAGCAATTGTAGGTGTGTTAAGTTAGTTTATTAGAGATTGCTGTGTATTGAATTTTTTGATAAAATGAGAAGGATCAGAGGAATAGGATCTGAGATGGTGTTTGATTTGGGAGAGATCAGACAGGGAGAAGGGAACATGAACTAGCAAACTGTTTTAAGCCTCAGCCACTTCCTGGAGAAGAAGAACAGGAGCTGGGAAAGGAGAATGGAGAGCAGGGAGTGGGCTCAAGAGCAGGTGGTAGGTGGGGAGAAGGGAGTGGGTTAAAGGGGAGGTGTGGGGCAATGGGAGGAGGATAGAGTAAGTTCAGCGGGGCACTGGTGAGGCATATGGCAGTGGAGGAAGGACGTGATCTGAGGGATCAGAGTTAGAAGAAGGATTTTCTGCGTGCGTAAGCAGGGGAGGGGCAGGGAGGGGAGGTGAGCAAGGACTCCAGTGCCTGTATGAGGAGGGGTGAAAGTTGGGGAGGAAGGCAGTGACAATGAGAAGCAGGAGGAAGGGGAGGAAGAAGAAAGCTTTTGAGGAAGTTTTTGGTGTAAAAGAAGAATTTGGTAAGAACAGGATTGATAGAGGGACAGATGATTACAAAGGAATAAAAATGCCTGAACATAAGGAATTTCTGACCACTTGCCATTGCACTGGATGTAATTCTCTAAGTCTCAGAAAAATTAGAAATGAAAAGTACCATTCTCCAGCCTTTGGCTTTCATTGTCCAGTTTGCGTTGTGGCCACAAAGAGGTCGAATAAAAATGAGTTTCTTGGGTCTATTGTTTCTTTTGGGTACAGCGTTTTGCAGTTGTGAAAGAGACAGCCTAGAGGTGTAGTTTTTGGGGAGGCCAAAGTTGAATTCCCAATTTTAGGTGGTGTGGGTAAGACTAAGTATTCTTAAAATAGGGAGAGACTCTGAATGAGACAGTTATCCCTGAATCAGTCAGAAATCTCCAAGGAAACAGGAGACCACACTTGGAGCCAGACATCTCCAGAGCCAAGGGGTCTCTTCACATGAAGACATGGGCCTCTCGCCTGTTGTGGTCCCCGGGGTCATTGAATATCACTAAACTAGAGCTAGGATTTTTGGTTTTCAATGGGTTGTCCTGGACAATGGAAAAAAAAAACAGAGAAAGAGAGCAGGATCCTCTGGCGGATAAATCCTTGACAAATCCAACTATGATTCAGTGTCCGGTGTTCGATGGGTGCTCTCAGCAGCAGCATGGAGGAGATTCCTCATCAATTAGTCAGTTTCATTAACTCCAGACCCACTTTTTTTGGCACCAAATGTTGGGAAAAAAGGGAGCACTCATTGGGGCACAGAGACTGATGATTGTAGGCAGGAAGTTTATTAAGAAGCTCTCCCAGCATAGGGGGTCTGAAGAGAGACTTCAGTCCACCTGTGGAAGGTGGTGAATATGACTTTTTACAGTACATCGATAGGTGGGGAAACACGCTCATTGGGGATGGGGTTAGAGATTGAGTACAGCCTGAGGCCAATAAGGGCCTATAAAAATGAATTCTTTCCACATATGGCTTGGGGGTAGTGGGCTAGGAGTTGGGGTATTCTTGGATTGTAGGAGGGGTTGGTGGTACCTGGGCCCAGAAGGGGTGAAGGTCTTTATCTGCTCCACTCCCACTATGATATGAATCCTTTGTTCATTCTCTGGCGGAGATGAGCTGCCTCCATGCATGTAGGCACAGCCTTATGACCTATTAATCATTGCAAACCTCATAATGGGGTACCTCTAACACTCTTTAAACCATTAGTTTTTAAAGATAATACTGCTTAATTTTCACATATTTGAATTTTCCATTTCTTCTTCTGCTCCTGATTTTTAACTTCATTTTGTTTGGGTCAGAGAAGATAATTTGTATGCTTTCAATATTTTTGAATTTATGAAGATTTGTTTTGTGACCTAACACATGGTCTATCCTGGAGAAAGATCCATGTGAACTCAAGGAGAATTTAGATGCTGTTGCTGTTTGGTTAAGTGTTCTGTATTGGTCTGCTAGGTCTTGTTGGTTTAGAGAATTCTTCAAGTTTTTTATTTCCTTATTGAATTTCGGGCTAGATGTCCTATCTATTATTGCAAGTGGTGCATTGAAGTCTCCAACTATTTAATGTATAACCTTAAATTATTCCCTCCAAATCTGTCAGTATTTGCTTTTTATATTTTGAGACTCTGCTGTTATGTGCATATATATTTATAATTGTCACACCTTCTTGTTGAATTGTCACCTTTATCAATATATAATAACAAGAATGTAACTGTTTCTGACTGAAAGTCTATTTTATCTGATATTAATATAGATACTGAACCTCTCCTTTGGTGACTACTTGCATGGTATATATTTTTCCCTCCTTTCACTTTCATCGTACTGTTGCAGACAGCATATAATTGGGTCATGCTTTTATATCTACTCTGCCAATCTCTGCCTTTTGACTGGATAGATTTTATCCATTTACATTTAAAGTCACTACTGATAATGCAGACATTCTTCTGCCATTTTGTTAATTTGCCTTTGTAAGTATTACAACTTTTTTGTGCCTAAATTTTCTGTTAATACTTAGCTTTGTGATTATTTGAATTTTTTTCAAACCATATTGAGTGCCTTCTATATTCAATTTGTATATATTTTTCATTTATTTTTCTTGTGGTTACTATGGGGTTTAAATTTAACAATTTAAAAATATATCAATCATATTTGGCTTGATACCAAATTGAATTCAATAGCATACACATACTTTTCCTATCCCTCAACCTCTTGAAATTGTTACCACTTATCCCTTTGTACACTGTATGTTCAAAATCATATAATTTTATATGATTTATCATTAATTTTTATGCATTTGCATTTTAATACCTTTAGGAAGTGAGAAATAGAGTTACATACCAAACAATACAATACAACAATACTGGCATTTATAATTACCCAAATATTTCCCTGTACTGGAGGTCTTTATTTCTTTATACTGCTTTGAGCCACTGTCTAGAATCATTTCCTTTCACTCTGAAGATATCTCTTCAATGAGCATGTAGAGCAGGTCCAGTGGTGATGAACTCCCTCAGCTTTTGTTCATCTGGGGATGTCTTAATCTCTCCCTCATTTCTGAAAGAAAGTCTCATCAGATATAAAATCCTGGTTGCCATTTCTTTCAGCACTTTACGTATTTCGACTCAGTGCCTTCTTGCCTCCATGTTTGTGCCATGAGAAATTGGCACTCAATCTAATTTGTACTCCCTTATATGTAATACTTTGCTTTTCTCTTCCAACTTTCAGATATCACTTCTTATCCTTTGCATTTGACAGTGTTTTATTATCAGTATGGGGTGCACTTTTCTTCATTTTTAGCCTGTTTGTTGTTCTCCAGCCTCCTGGGATGTGAATATTTCATGTCTTTTCCTAACTTTGGGAAGTTCTCTGTCAGATTTCTTTGAATATAACTTCTCACCATTTCTCTTTTTCTTCTTCTGGTACTCCCATAAATTGTATATTGGTATGCATGATGGTGTTCCAGAGGTGACTTAGGATATTTTGGAATTGAAAAAAAATGATAACTTTGTTTTATTTTTTAAAAGATACTTAGATTACATAAATGTTACACAAAAAATATAGGGATTCCCATAAATCCTACTCCACACACCCACCTCCCACAGCCTCCCACATAAGTATCCTTCATTAGTGTGGCACATTCATTGCAATTGATAAACGTATCCTAGGGCTTTGCCATTAAGCATGGACCATAGTTCATTGTAGTCTACACTCTCTCACACAGTTCTGCATGTTATGTGATCATATAAAATAGCCTATAACTGTTCTTGCAATGTCATTCAGTATGATTCCCAAGTCCTGAAAAAAAACATGTATTAAAATGTATTTCGCTCTCCCTGCCCCCAGAGCCTCCAGTGGCCACTGGCTCTACATCAATATTGTATTTTCTTCCATTGCTAGAATCATAATATGGCTATAGTAGAACTCCAGTGTTTCCACTCTAGGCCATAGTTATTTCCACAATCTTGAGGATTCTGGCATGGTGATGTCCACTACACCTCTAATGGAGAGCGGGCTTATATCCCATGGGGAAGATGGATGGGACTATCTTGCTTACAGTTGCAGACTCTCTCTGTTCCTTGGGATGTTCGTTGTCCATCATCATCTCCTTGTTAGTTGTCCTGGGTAAGTCTAATAAGCTGTAGAGTAGGTGTTGCAACTCTGCTCAGGTTCCAGTCCCAGCTGGCACATGGACAGCCCAAAGACTCAAGTCTCTTGGATGTACACCTGCAAACTCCAGCACCAAGTATAG
Organism: Cabassous unicinctus; assembly: GCA_029593785.1. Lineage (NCBI taxonomy): Eukaryota > Metazoa > Chordata > Mammalia > Cingulata > Chlamyphoridae > Cabassous > Cabassous unicinctus. The sequence continues at coordinate 12,932 of JAQZBX010036711.1, forward strand.
GTTTAAATAGAAGGGACAGGTGAGCAATGTGTAGGGAAGACATAATTGAGTCCAACTCTGTCACTCTCAGGAGAACAAATTCCAAAGTAGAGCCCACTGGCAAGACACCAAGCTCCAGAGATATCTGCCCTGACCATAAGATCTGGGTGTCTCCAGGGCCTTCAAGATCTCCACTATATGGGATAGTATCCACTTTGGCAGTCTATGAGATCCTGCTCAGATTTGCATAAGCGTTACCTCTGGGATGAACACCCAACTCACTTTGAAGTCTCCTAGCCATATAAACTCATTTGTCTTTACCTTTTCCCACTTTTATTCAAGGTCTTTTTCCAGTAGGATTGTTAGTTGGTGCTTGGTAGTAATCCCTCAGTGCCAGGGAGGCTCATCCCCAAGAGTCATGTCCCATACTGAGGGGAAGGTAATACATTTGTATGCTGAGTTTGGCTGAGAGAGAGGCCACATTTGAGCAACAAGTAGTCTCTCAGGGGGCAACTCTTAAGCACCCCATAACAATAGGTTAAGTTTCAATTTCAAGAGCAGAGGTTCATAAGCCTAGCCAGCAATATCAAGGGCCAATGAGTGGATCATCTTCCTTCATCAGTCATTGCCCCTGCACTTGGGGAAATGTTGCTGCTCCATTAGAGAATGTGACAGAGCTCTCCAGGATGGGAATTCAATATTTTCTAGGTTATTGTGTGAGTCTCCACCCACTGTGACAATGCCCTGTGAACATTTGAACATTTTTATCTACCTTCTATGTATGCCCAGGTGAACTTCCTCCCATGTATCCCCCATCCCTGACACCCCACACCAATGATCCTCCCCTGGCCCAGTTGTAACTCTTTTGTGATCCAAAGCTTCTTCAAAATTAAAGCCATTCAAATAGCCAGATATAATTAATAGGAAAATTAAATAATAATGATAGGTTTAAATATAAGAAATAAAATACATAAAAATTTAAAATAACTAAAATAAAATTAAATTAAAAGATTGGGTTATTTAAAAATATTCAAAAAAATTTTTTTTGATATTTTGCCTTTCATCACTGTATATCTAATGTCCTGTCTGTTTAGTCACATTTTCTTCCATTTATTCCCCAGTGTCTTACTATTTTCATTCTGTTTTCAAAGAAGTTTTAGGTCACTGTAAAGTCACATACAGAATACAAGGGACTTTCATACACACAACATCCTCCCTTTTTCCTCCTTTCCGTATTAATACCTTTTTATATGTGGATGGTACCTTTGTTATAACTGACATACTAATAGTGAAACATAGCTACTAAACATGGTCAAAAGTTTACATTATGGTTTACTTTTTTAGACGATACACCTATAAATTTTGATGATATTTAACATGGCCTGTGTCCATCACTGTAAAATCATGTAGAACACTCCCATTGCCCACTAAATTACCCCTGTTTGACCTATTCTATTTCTCCCTCCCCTTCCTATTGGGGCCCATGGGAACCCCCTGGCTTCACTCCTTGGATGACAAGATTCATAGTCACATACAACAACACTGAGGTCTTGACACACTCATTTGTCCTCCCTTATTAGAAACTGCCCATGCTCTCAAGAGACTCCTGCCTCTCTTTTTGTGACAAAAACAGTCCTCCAGAGGATGAGAGTCCACTCCTTCCTGCTCATTATGTGGGTCTCCACCCATGATACAACACATTAAGACAAAATGATCACTCACACACTCCCTAGAAACCTGCTTCAGGTGTGCCCTGTCCCAAATGCCCTCCTATTCAACACCCTAAACCAGTAAACCTTCCTTGTCATATTGCCATAAGAGCATTCCCAACTTTGTACTTTCAACCACATAACTGAAAATCCCCAGTGTTTACCTAGTCCCTCTCCCAACCCTCACCATGGTTCTCTGGACCTTCCCACCCACCCTCCCCAGTCTACCCACCTGTCAAACCTGCACCACCCAGCCCAATAATATGGGCACTTGAAAAGATGCTTCTCCAAGGAACAAATACAAATGGCTAAAAAGCACATGAAAAGGTGCTCAACATCACTAGCTATTAGGGAAATGCAAATCAAAGCTACAATGAAATACCACCTTATACCCATTAAATTGGTGGCTATTAAAAAAACAGAGGACAATATGTGTTGGAGAGGACGTGGAGGAAAGGGAACCCTCATCCACTGCTGGTGGGAATGCAAAATGGTCCAGTCATTGTGGCAGACATTTTGGCAGTTCCTCAAAAAACTAACTGTAGGTCCTCCATATGATCCAGCAATTCCACTTCTGGGTATATACCCAGAAGAATTGAAAGCAAAGACATGAATAGATATATGCACACCAATATTCATAGCAGTACTATTCACTATTGCCAAAAGTTGGAATCGACCCAAATGCCCATCAATAGATGAATGGATAAACAAAATGTGGTACATACATGCAATGGAATATTACTCAGCTGTAAGAAGGAATACAGTGCTAACACATGGGATAACATGGATGAATCTTGAGAACCTTATGTTGAGTGAAGCAAGCCAGGCATTGAAGGAGGAACTGTATATGACCTCACTGACATGAATTAAGCAAATTAAGCAGACACAGAGAGGTATTGTCTGGAAGATAGATTTACAGGAAATAGAAAGGGAGAAGAAGGTTGTGAGCCAACACCCATAGACATAATCTGTCGTAAGGTGAAAGTGTTTAGTTGCACATTGAAGGGACATAACAGGAGGGTAGTGATATTATGGCTTTTTATATTTCTTTTTTCATTCTGCTGCTCAGCCTGCCTCATGTCATTTGTCTTATCTTTGAATTCATTGATTCTTCTGCAAGCTCCCATCTGCTGTTAAAACTCTCCTGAAGGAAGCAGATGTGGCTCAACCAGTTGGGTGCCCACCTACGACATGGGAGGTCCTGGGTTTGGGTCTCAGTACCTCCTAAAGAAGATGAGCAGATACCCACATCTGCCACAATGAACTAGATGCCTGCACCTGCTGCAACAAGCTACATGCCTGTGGCAGCTTGAAATTATTTGTGAATTCCAAAAATATATATTGGATTATGTGTGAAAACTGGTCTGTTCCCCTATGTATATTAGATTGTATTAAATTCAGAGGTTTCACTTTTGCTTGATTAAATTAATATTAAGGTTTGATTCAGCTACATCGGTAAGACGTCAATTCCTCATCCCCTTTATGGGTGGGGACTCACAGAGAAAATGACAAGACAGAGGAGAGAGTTGGAGTTTTGATGCTGAAGCCCCAGGAAGTAAATACATAGAGAAGCACATACATGAGGAAAGAGAGAAGGTTCCGTTAGAGAATGCCGAAGTCCTGGGAAGAGAATGTGCCTGATAGTCTGCAGCTGACCTTGTGAAGAGAGCAGAACAGCTGAACCTGGAAAGAAATGAGCCATTGCAAGAGAGACAAGTCTTATGCTAACGTACAGCTGAGAAAGAAAGGAGTTGGGACCATGGAGCCTTAGGAGGAAGAGGAAGGCTGAACCTCACAGAAACTGGCAGTCATCTTGCTCCAACATGTGGCAAAATTTTGTTGAGGGAAGTGACTTATGCTTTATGACCTTGTGACTGTAAGCTTCTACCCCAAATAAATGCCCTTTATAAATGCTAACATATTTCTGATACCTTGCATCAGCACCCCTTTAGCTGACTAATACAATGCAGCACCCCACTGCAACAAGCTAGATGCTGGACCCACCACAACATGCAGATGCCTAAACAAGTAGATGCTACAAGGCAGCAGACATTGCAGCTCACAGGGAGTGGATGTTGCTCAGGCCATTGGGCATTCACTTCCCATGTCGGAAGTCCTGGGTTTGATTCTCAGTTCCTCCTGGAGAAGGCAAGCAAACAATGAGCAGACAGATGAGAGAATCATCTGGGGGAGGAATGGATAAATTAAAAGTAAATAAAGTAAATACATAAATCTTAAGAAAAAACCTAGCCATTTTTCATATTCGAAACTGTAGTCTTCAAGTATAGGAGTTCTGTTTGATTCTTTTAAAAATAGCTGTATCTTTACTAAATTCTTATATTGCTCCTTCATTGATTGCCTAATATCCACTTGTTCTTTTTCTGTATTTCCTTCATATCCTTGAGATTATAAGATTTTTTTTTTTTAAGTCTTTGTTTGGTAGATCCACATTCTGGTCTTTTTCATTGTTATTTTCTATATTTTTATCATCTTCCTTTGGATTGGCCATCATTTCCTGTTTCTGTGTTTGTCTTGTGTGGTTTTGTGTGCACAATGTTTATTTTAATATTTTAAAATATTACATGTGAAAAATATTCCCTGAAATTCTGTTTCCTGATTTTGTAACAAGCTGGTGATAAGGAAGAGATTTTCTTGAGCTTCAGCTCTCCTAACCATAAGGACTGTCCAAGGTCGATGCAGTATTCATGGACTTCCCTGTGCTTTCTGGGCTTGTGTCTAGTCCTGGGACTGTGCTTGTTGGTTGTTTTGGAGTTAAACAACCTTTTAAAGGAGTTGAATGTCTTGTCTATTTCCCAGAAGAAAAAATTCCCTCTCTGGGGTGTTTAAAGCAGGAAAGTCTCTTCCTCAGACTCTCTGCCTCTATAGTTTCTAATACTCATTTTGTTATCTTAAGCTGCTTTCAACTAGCTGGAAAATTTCAGGAGTGAGGGGCTGCACTTGAGGAGATTCTCACATCTGTCTTTCCCAGACTAAACAAGGCTTTGGGTTGACACAGGGGGCACAGGCCAGAGAAAGTACCAGGAAGGCACTAGAAACTCCTTCCATGGCTCCACAAAGCTGAGCTTTCTTGACCTTATAAGAAAATGCTACCATTCAGCTAATTGTACCCCTGTAGACCTGAGGACACACAGTGTCTTTAATTCTCCTCCACCACCGCCTTTGTCTAGAGCAGCTTGGAACAATTGCCCTCCTGGGAGCTGGGCCCCCAGCAATCTGTAATTGCTAATAAAAACCGTGATCAGTAATCTGCCATGACCATCACTGGGCTTGTGGAAGAGAATTGTTATGTCTCTTTCAGTCATCATCGAGCTTGCAAATGCCAGACCCCAATGCAACCTTCTGTGAGTATGTGGGATGGGCACCAGTCACCCCTGTGTAGAGACAGCAATTCCTGGATTTTACCATAATTTATCAGCCTTTTCCTCATTCTCTTCTCTGGATGCCATAAATTGCTTTACCGGTCTCCAGAGTTTCAAAATAGTCATTTTAGACAGTGCCTGTCTGTTTAATAGTTGTTTTGATGGAAAGACTGAATTCTAGACTTTCTATTCATCAATCTCCCTGCTAATCTTTACAATGGAATTTTAGAAACCTGATCACAGTAGAGATAAATGAAACCAATCAGAAGACTCAGGAAAGTTGACTTTTGATTCTCTGAGTGAAATAGTAAAAAAGATTCCAAAGTCTAGCTATTGACAGCGGTAGGGTTTTTATGTATGTGTTCTTAATGCCAAAAGTAAACTGTTGCACATTTTTCCAGTTTTCATTTCAAAAATTTAAAATAACAATTGTACATACTCTATAGGATCCCCATACTTCGTCACGCCACCAACACCTTACATTGTTGTTACTCATTTGTTACAAATGATGAAACAGATCATCCTAATATTACTGCTATCTATATTCCATAGCTTATATTTGGTATATTTTTCCCACAAACAATCCTATTATTAACACTATGTACTAGTATTGTATATTTTTTATAGTTCATGAGAGAGTGTTCTCATATTTGCATTCTTAACCACAGTCCATCATTCACAATGAGATTCACTGTGTTATTCAGTTTCCTGCTTTTTACAGTCCATCAAAATGTACACTCAATGGGTCTCAGCTTCATCACAAAGTTGTGCTATCCTCAGCTCAGTCCATTTCAGAATGTTTTTATTCCACCAAAGGGAAAAATCCCATGTCCTTTTATATCCCCCATGATTGACCCTTAGCATTATTACAGTACCTTCTTTGCCTTTGCTGTAAAAATATTGCAATATTACTGTCAACTATAGTCTAAGTTACATTAGTTGTATTTTCCCATGTATCTCCATATTCTTAATAACTTGTAATAGAGGAATATTCTTCTATTTGTACTATTAATCACAATCATCATCAACCATCAAAAGCAGTGTTAAAGATTCCCTAGATTATCCTCTATCATTCTTTCAATTGATATTAACATCCTTAGACTACCCCCTTCAGTTACATTCATATTTATAAATCAGCAGTGTTAAGTTATACTTACTGTAATGTATTACTATAAACACTATCCATTTCCACACATTTACAATAAACCTTCTTAAACATTCTACATACATTTAGCTTCAGCTCCCCCTTCTCAACCCACAGTCTATCATCTAGTAACCTATACTCTATAGTTTAACTCCATGCATTAACTCATCATAATTAGTTCATGTTAGTGAGATCATACAATACATGTCCTTTTGTGTCCAGCTTATTTCACCCAACATAATGTTCTCAAGGTTCATCCATGTCATATGCATCCTGACTTCATTTCTTCTTACAGCTGAACAGTGTTCCATCGTATGTATGTACCACATTTTGTTTATCCATTCCTCAAGGAATGGACACTTGGGTAGTTTCTATCTTTTAGCAATTGTTAATAATGCTGCTATGAACATGGATGTGCAAATGTCTTTTTGCAGCCTTATTTTCAGTTCTTCTGAATATATTACTCATAGCAGAATGGCTGAATTATATGGCAGTTCTGTAATTATCTTCCTGAGGAGCCAATCTGTCCTCCACAGAGGCTGCTGCGTTTTACATTCCCTCCACCAGTGAAGGAGTAATGTTCTTTCTTTGCATCCTCTACAGCACTTGTAGGTTTCTGTTTTTATTAAAAATGGCCATTGTGTAAGGCATGAACTGATAGCTCACTGTAATTTTAATGTGCAATTCCCTAAGAGCCAGTGATGTTCAGAATATTTTCAAGTGATTTTTGGCCATTTGTATTTTTTCTTTGGAAAAATGTCTGGTCAAGTCTTTTGCCCATTTTTAGGGGGTTGCTTGTCTTTTTATTGTTGAGGTATATGATCTCTTTATATTTCGTAGATAGCAAACCCTTGTTGGATATGTGGTTCCTGAAATTTTTCTCCAATTGACTAGGCTGCTTTTTCACCTTCTTAACAAAGTCATTTGAAGCACAAATGTGTTTAACTCTGAGGAGATCCCATTTACCTAGTTTTTCTTTCATTAATCATTCTTGGGTGTAAGGTTTAAGAAACTACCACCTACCACAAGATCTTGAAAATGTTTTCCTTCATGTTCTTCCAGGAGTTTTGACATTCTAGCTTTTATATTAAGGTCCTTGAGCCATTTTAAATGAATTTTTGTATAAGGTGTGAGATAGGGGTTTTCTCTCATTCTTGTTAGCTATGTATATAGGATTCCCCAGCATAATTTGTTGAGTAGAATATTCTGACCCTGCTTAGTTTGACATTCTTGTCAATAATCATTTGAATGTAAATTTGAGATTCTATTTCAGAATTCTGAATTTGGTTCCATTGGTCAACATTTCTATTTTTGTGCCAGTACTATGCTGATTTTACCACTCTTGTTAAGAAATATGCTTCAAATGTAGGAAGTCCTCTAACTTCATTTTCTTTTTAAAAGATATTTGTAGCTATTAAGGGGCCCTTACCCTTCCAGATGAATTTGATAATTGGATTTTCCAATGCTGCAAAAGTGGCTCAAATTTTCACTGTGGTGGAGTTAAATCTATAAATCAGTTTAGGTAGAATTGGCCTCTTAATACTATTTAATCTTCAATCTGTGAACACATAATGTCCTTCCATTTATTTAGGACTTCTTTGGTTTCTTTTAGCAATGTTTTGTAGTTCCTAAATAGAGGTCCTTTATGTTCTTGGTTAAGTTATTTCCTAAATATTTGGTTCTTTTGGTCACTAGTAAAAATGGAATTTTTTTCTGACTTCACCCTAAAATTGCTGATTAGTAGTGGATAGAATAGTTATGAATTTTGTGTATTAATCTTGTATCCTGCCACTTGCTGAACTCATCTATTAGTTCTGGTAACTTTGTGTAGATTCTCTTTTATTTATTTTTAAATTTTTATTTATTTATTCTCCCCACCTTGCCACCTGTGCTTGCTGTCTGCTCTCTGTGTCCATTCACTGCATGTTTCTTCTGTGTCTGCTTGTCTCCCTTGTTGCATCATCTTGCTGTGCCAGCTCTCCACGGGAGCGGGCTATCCGCTCTCCATGTGCGCGAGCCACCTTGTCTTCACCAGGAGGACCCTGGACCCAAACTCAGGGCCACCCATGTGGTAGATGGGAGCCCAATCCCTTAAGCCATATCTGTCTCCCTGTGTAGTTTTTTTGAATTTTCTAAGTAAAGGATCTTATCATCAGTGAATAAGGAAAGTTCTGCTGCTTCTTTTTCCAATTGGGCACCTTTTATTTCCTTTTCTTCCCTAATTTCTCTGGCAAAACTTCTAGCACAATATTGAGGAACAGTGGAAACAATGGGCATCCTTGTTTTGTTCCCAATATCAATGGCAAAATTATCAGTCTTTCACTGTTGAGTAAAATGTAAAATCTAGGTTTTTCATATATGCACTTTACCATTTTGAGAAAGACTCTTTCCATTCTTTTCCCTCAGAGTGTTTTTTATGAATAAGGGATCATGTACTTTCTCTAATGCCTTTTCTGAGTCAATCAAGATGATCATGTGATATTTCTTCTACAATATATTAATGTGCTATTTTACACTATTTGATTTTCTTGTGTTGAAACACCTTTGCATACCTAGGAAAAATACCACTTAATAGTGGTGTATAATTCTTTCAGTGTGCTTTTTGTATTCATTAAAAAGTATTTTGTTGAGGATTATTTCATCTATATTCATTAGAGAAATTGGTCTTAATTTTCTTTCTTTTTTTTTTTTTGGTAGCTTTATTTGGTTTTAGTATTAGGGTGATGGCTTTATAAAAAGTGTTTGGTTGCATTCCCTCCTGCTCAATTTTTTGGAAGACTTTGACCATAATTTGTATCAGAGAATTTTTGAATGATTTGTAGGATTCACCTGTGAAGCCATCTGACACTGTTCTCATTTTGGGGAGGTATTTGATGAATGTTTGAATCTCTTTACTTGTAATAGGTTTGATGAGGTCTTCTATTTCTTCTAGTTTCAGTGTAGCATGTTGTTTATATGAATTTGTCCACTTCATCTGCATTGTCTGGTTTGTTGGTGAACAATTGTCCATAGTATTATCTTTTGAACTCTTTTATTTCTGTGGGGTCAAGGGTAAAGTCCACAGTCTTATTTCTATTTTTATTTCTTTGCATCTTTTCTGTTTTTCCTTTATCAATTTAGCTAAGGGTTTGCCAATTTTATTGATTTTCTTGAATAAAATGCTTTTAAAAAATATTATTACTTTTTATTCTCAGTATCATTTATTTCTGCTCTCTTCTTTGTTATTTCTTTCCTTCTGTCTGTATTAGGATAGTGTGCTGTTCTTTTTCTAGTTTCACCAGGGGTGAAGTTAGTTTCTTCTATTTTTGCTCTTTCTTATTTTTAATGTAACTTTTTAGGGCTATAAGTTTCCCTCTCAGGACTACCTTCACTGTATCCCAAGGTTTTTATCTGTAGTGTTCTCATTTTCATCTATCTTAAGATATTTACTGAATCACTTGCAGTTTTTTCTTTAACACCTGATCATGTAAGTGTGTGTGTTTTTATCTCTGTGTATTTGTGAATTTTTGGTTTTTCTGACTGACACTGATTTCCAGAGCATGTGCTTTTTAAATATCAATCTTTTAAAATGTAATCAGACCTGTCTTTTGATTCTACATGTGGTCTATCCTGGAGAAGGATCCATGAGCCCTTGAGGAAAATTTATATCCTGCTGTTTTGAGTTGTAAGGTTTTGTAAATGTCTGTTAGGTCTAGTTCAATTATCATATTAGTCAAGCTCTCTGTTTGCTTATTTATCCTCTATCCAGATGTTCTATCCAATGCTGAGAGTGGTGTATTGATGTCTCTAACGATCATTGTAGAGACATTTATTTCTCCCTTCTCTTTTGTGAGTGTGTGCCTCATATATTTTGGGGCACCATGGTTAGTTGCATAAATATTTATGATTATTTCTTCATGATGAATCACCCTTTTATTAATACATAGTAATCTTCTAATCTTATAATAGTTTTTTATTAAAATCAATTTTCTGCAATATTATAATTTCTCCAACAGAACATTTTTGGTTACTTATTTGTGCGGAATATCTTTTTCCACCCTTTGACTTTCAGTCCATTTGCATTTTTGGTCTAAGCTGAGTCCCATGCATATAGCATATGGATAGCTCTTTTTATTTTTTTTTTCTCGATACCCTTGGCCTATGATTTTGATTTTGGACTTAAATACATTAAAGTACAATGTTAACAATTCAATGGCATTCCTGCACCTATTTTCTCCTTTGGATTTCTCTTATCATATCTTACTTCTTTTTGTCTTTTTACCCTTTTAGCTATATTTCCTAAAAATCTTCATTTCTGCACTTTTCTCCAAGTATCTCACCCTTGCTTTTCCCTTTCAGGCTGCAACACTCCCTTTAGTATCATTTGTAATCCAACTTTTTGTTAACAAACTCTCTCAGATTTTCTTAATCTGTGAAAATTTTAAAGTCACCCTCAGAGTTGAAGGACATTTTTGCTGAATAAATGATCATTAGCTGGAAGCTTTCTATTTCAGTACCTTAAATACATCATACCTCTTCTTTCTCACCTCCATGGTTTCTGATGAAATCAGCACTTAGACTTATTGATTTTCCCTTGTATGTGATACATTGCTTTTATTTTTCTATTTTCAGAGTTCTCTATCTCTGGTATATGACAATCTAAATAGTAGTTGCCTCAGAGTAGTTCTCTTAAGATATATTCTCTTTGGGGTGTTGTCCTACTTGGATATTAATATTTATATCTTTCATAAGGGTTGGGACATGTTCCATCAGTAATTCCTCAAATATTCTTTCTGCCACTTTTCTTCTACTTCTGGGACACCTATAACACCTATGTATTTGTATTTCACATTTTTATTCAATTCCTTGAGACCTTGTTCCATTTTTCCATTCTTTTCTCCATCTGTTCTCCTGGCTTTTCAAGTTCACATCTTCTGTCTTCTAATTCATGA
>JAQZBX010036712.1:0-24067 GCA_029593785.1 Cabassous unicinctus
AGTGCTGGGACCCTAACCCCCCAGGCAGAAACTCACAGCTTTAGGAAAATAAACTCCCCTTGGTCCCTTTCTCCCCTCCTCCTCCCCTTTTCTCCATGGAATCCATGTCAGGAAGATAAGCACACCCCACCTGTCCCTTTGAACTGAAATTTACAACTCTAAACAGGGCTCAGAATTTGGAGACTGGATTCTCCTATGGGCCCCCTAGTAATAAAACTTCGTTCATCTGTACCCTCCAAGAATGCAGCTTGGGTTTCATTTTGTCGGCTGCAACATTTGGTTCCCTGACGGGGAAAAACCCAATCGAGAAGGCCCATTGTGCCTCCGGCTTGGGGCTGATGTGCGTGGCCGACGGCAATCTCCGAGCGAATGAGGTGGGCGCCACCTGTCCTCTTGATGGGACCTCCTTCTGAGGTGGTCCCCACAGGCCACGTCCCTACACCCTGGCCTGACTCAGTGGGGAGGTGGACTGAACAGTGCCAGAAGTCTGCGGAAAGGTAAAGCCCCAGGTGCCAAGTCCTCAGTCAGGCCCATCTCCAGATGGAAGAGGAGACTGATCACCTCCGGAAATCTTGAGTACCGAGATTCCAAAATAGGGCAATCCCTGTGGGAGGGACTGCATAACATCTAAGTGACTGCATGAGTGAGTGAGGATGGCAGAGGCTTGCGTCTGCCGTACCAGTCTGTGACTCCAAAGCTTTATGCCACGGAGCCTGCGTGGGCCCTAACCTGATTTCTGCGTCTATGTCATACGGCATAATGGCTCACCCGAATTTTGCCCGGATGCCTTAGCTAAGACAAGCCGAAGTTCTCGTGAGAGACGCGGACAGGCGGGCATCTGAGTGGCCTTGAAAGAGGCAACTCCTTCCCTTGTCTGTCTTGTGCCACCAACGCAGGGTATGGGCTCATCACAGTCAAAACCTTCCATCTTAAACTGCATGCTCAAGAATTTCAAGAAGGGTTTTTCTGGAGATTATGGCATCCGGATGAACCCCGGCACCCTCTGAACCTTATGTGAGTAGAGCGGCCCACTTTTAATCTTGACTGGCCCTCGGAAGGGACCCTGGATATAGCCAAGGTCCGTGCAGTGTGACTGGTGGTCACAGGAATTCCTGGCCACCCCGACCAGTTTCCCTACATTGACTCTTGGTTAGAGATAGCCCAGACTCTGCCCTCTTGGGTTCGATTGTGCATTGGCAAAAAGGGACAGAGCAGGGTCTTGGTTGCACAGAGAATGGGGCTCTGGAAGCCAGTCATTTATCAAGGATCCTCAGAGGAGGACCCACCACCCCCACCACCACCGCCATACACTCTGGCTGCCCTAGCCTCTCCTAGCCCGGGAGTGCAGGCAGATCTCCCAGAAACACCTCCAACTTTGGTCCCTCCAGGAACATCGACCGCCTCTGAGGAAATCCCTGCAACCCCACTAGCAAGGAGGCTCCAGTCGGCACAACCCGTGTTACAGATGCCCCTCCGAGAAACACAGGGTCCGGCTCAGATTGGCGAAAATGGGACCATCCCAACCCGGGAAGCCTATATTTTACTACCAGCCCTTCACAACTACAGACCTCTTAAACTGGAAGGACCACACCCTCTCCTACTCAGAAAAGCCCCAGGCCCTTATTGATCTCATGGAATCCGTTTTCCAAACTCATCGTCCTTCTTGGGATGATTGCTGTCAACTCCACCTGACTTTGTTTAATATGGAGGAGAGACGACGGATTCTGATGAAAGCCCCAAAGTGGCTGCAGGAGCAGGCTCCTACTGCCATCTTAAACCCGGAATATTGGGCACGAGAAGCAGAACCAGAAGCTCAACCTAACTGGGACTTCCAACACTGATCAGGGATGGGCTGCACTCCAGCAATATCGGGAAGCATTCCTCCGAGGGGTCCAAGAAGGGGCAAAATGACCCACAAACATGACAAAGATGACTTTAGTTACTCAAAAGCCTGACGAATCTCTGGGAGATTTCTATGATCGACTTTGCGAGGCCTTCAGAATCTACACCCCTTTTGACCCAGAAGCTCCGGAAAACCAGAGGATGGCGAATGCCACCTTTGTTGCACAGGCAGCAATGGACATTAAAAGAAAGCTCCAAAAATTAGAAGGGTTCACAGGCATGAACATGTCTCAACTCCTGGAAGTCGCCAACAAAGTATTCGTCAATTGAGACAAAGCCATCAAACGAGAAGCCAAGAAGCAAATAAAACATCAAGCCTCCCTACTGGCAGCAGCCTTGGGAAATCCTGACCCCACCAGATGAGAAGGGCCACCTTGAAAAGGGGGGACAAGCACCAGGAGGGTGCCTCTGGCCAGAGACCAATGTGCCTACTACAAAGAAAGTGGACACTGGAAAAATGAGTGCCCCAAAAAGCTCAGGCACATAGAGGGAACATCCCTAAAGGGAAATACCGACCTGAGCCCCAAGACCATCTGATCGGGCTGGTCAGCTCAACCCTGAATAGGGGCGACTGGGCTCACTGGAACTTGGCCCCCACGAGCCCATGGTCAAACTACAAGTCAGGGGCCAGTCAGTGACTTTCATGGTGGACACTGGCACTGAACATTCTGTGGTCACAACCCCCGTCGCCCCCTTTAGCGGATAAACCATTAATATCATAGGAGCGACTGGGGACCAGTCAAGCCAATGGCCTTTTTGCCAGTCAAGAACTTGCCAGCTTGGTGACCATGAAGTGACTCATGAATTTCTGTACCTGCCTGAATGTCCAGTTCCCCTGCTTGGTAGGGACCTCTTAACCAAACTGGGAGCCCAGATTACCTTCAAACCTGAAGGGCCAGCAAGCTTAAGCCTCGGGACTGGCCTCACTCTCCTCGTCACCGTACCCCGAAGCAAAGAATGGAGACTTCATGCAGAAGAAAGTTCAGGTCAGAATCCGGAAAAACTGCTGGAACTTTTCCTCCAGGTTTGGGCAGAAAAAAACCCACCAGGAATGGCACAGAACCATGCACCCATCGTCATCGACCTGAAGCCTGGAGCAGTCCCGGTCCAGCAGAGGCAGTATCCGATCCCCTGCGAAGCGCAATTGGACGTAGTTGAACACATAGATCACCTGAGGAAAGAAGGAATTCTAATCGAGTGCCAGTCACCCTGGAGCACCCTATTATTACCAGTAAAAAAGCCAGATGGGACCAGATATCGACCAGTGCAGGATTTACGAGCCATTAATAATGCCACTCTAACCTTACATCAGGTTGTTCCCAACCCGCACACTTTGTTAGGACAGCTGCCACCTGAAGCCGTGTGGTTCACTTGCCTGGACCTGAAAGACACCTTCTTCTGCCTGCACTGACCCCCCTGAGCCAGCCTCTGTTTGCCTTTGAATGGGAAGATCCCAAAACCTGGCAGAAAACTCAGCTAACCTGGACCCGGCTCCCGCAGAGCTTCAAAAGCTCCCCTACCCTTTTCAGGGGAGCCTTGGCAGCAGATTTGGCCACCTACCCCCAGGAAGACTGCAGGTGTGCCCTCTTGCAATACGTAGATGACCTCCTACTTGCCAGTGAAATGGAAGAGGATTGCTGGAGAGGGACCCAGATTCTCCAAAACTTCTAACACAGACTGGGTACAAAGTGTCTTGGAGAAAGGCCCAGATCTGTAAACAGCAGATAAAGTACCTGGGGTTCAGCATCATACAAGGGCACCAGTCACTCGGACCCGAATGAAAGAAAGTGATCTGCACCATCCCTACCCCCACCACAAAAAGAAAGCTTTGCAAGTTCTTTGGGGCTGCAGGGTCCTGCCGCATCTGGATTTCTGAGTTTGCAGCCATGGCCAAGCCCCTTTACGAAGCTCTGGCAGGTCCAGAAAAAGAGCCTCTTGCCTAGGGAGAAGCTCAACAGGGGGACTTTCAAAACATCAAAAGACAACTCGGCTGAGCCCCTGCCTTGGGGCTCTCGGATGTAACTCAAAACTTTAACCTGTTTGTGCATGAAAAGAACAAAGTAGCATTGGGGGTTCTCACACAAACAGTCGGCCCCTGGCAAAGACCCTTCACTTACCTCTCCAGGCAGCTGGATTCCATGGCTACAGGTTGGCCGCCCTGCCTGAAAGCCTTGGCAGCAACCGTAACCCTTGTCAAAGAAGCCGACAAATTAACTCTCGAACAGGCAATTCATGTTATGGTACCACATGCAGTCACTGCCCTAATGAACTCACATGGGCATCAGTGGATATTGAATCCCAGCTTGCACATTACCGAAGTTTACTCTGTGAAAACCCGAGTGACAATAGAACAGTGTGCAGTCTAAACCCTGCCACCTTTTTGCCAGATGAGGAAGGGGCTCCTGAACATGACTGTGTCAAAGTGACTGAAGAAGTTTACTCCAGTCGCCCCAACCTCCAAGACAAACCGCTCCCTTCCCCAGATAAGACACTATTTACAGATGGGAGCAGTCTTGTTAAAAATGGGGAAAAGCTTGCTGGATATGCAGTCACCACTACCGAACAGGTGGTGGAACCAGCGTCTCTACCACGGGGATGGTCTGCACAACGAGCACAACTCTGAACATTGGTCCGAGCCCTGCAGCTAGCCGCCGGGCAAGCGGTAAACATTTACACTGACTCTAAGTACACATTTGCTACCGTTCATATCCATGGGGCAATTTATAAAGAAAGAGGTCTCCTAACCACAGGAGGAAAGAAAATCAAAATCAAAGAAGAAATCCTCCAACTGTTAGAAGCAATCTGGAAACCAGACAAAGTTGCCATCATCCACTGCCGGGGGCATCAGAAAGGAATGGATATGGTTGCTCAAGGAAACAGGCGAGCCAACAAAGCAGCTCAGCAAGTGGCTGAAGGAACCCACGGAATACAAGTCCCAGAATTGACACCGCAGCTGTCCCTCTTAGGACAAGAGACTAATCAACTAAGCAATAACCGGGAAGAACAGGAGTGGGCTAAAAGAGAAGGGGAAGCTGAACCCCCGAAGGAACTTGGCTGCTCCCGGATGACTGGATTTTTGTACCGAAAGGAGCCACTCATGTCCTCATCCAGCAATACCACCAACTCACCAACCTAGGGAAAACTGTGCTAGAAATCTTGCTTGGGAGATACTACTACATAGCTCGGCTAACTTCTCTCTGTGCCACCATCAGCAGCCAGTGCCAAGTTTGTGCCAAAAACAATCCTTTGCAGGGCCCCCATGCTCCGGCAGGTGTCCAGCACACAGGGATGGCCCCCTTTGAAGATCTCACAGTAGACTTCACAGAAGTGAAACCAAGTCAAGGGTTTAAATATCTGTTGGTGATGATATGCACCTTTTCAGGTTGGGTTGAAGCTTTCCCCACTTGCACCAAAAAGGCAAGAGGAGTGACTAAGGCTTTACTTAGAGAAATCATTCCACGACACGGGCTGCCACTGTCAATTGGGAGTGACAATGGCCCAGCCCTCATGGCTGCTGTAGTCCAAGAGCTAGCAAAAATGCTGGGAATCAAGTGGAAACTCCACACTGCTTACAGGCCCCAGAGTTCAGGGAAAGTTGAATGCATGAATCGAACCCTCAAAGCCACCCTAGCCAAATTCTGCCAGGAAACTGGTCTCCCCTGGGTAGACTTACTTCCCTTGAGCCTTCTCTGAGTTAGGTGCACCCCAGGACCCACAGGCTATTCACCCTTTGAAATTCTATTTGGGCGGCCACCCCCAATTATCTGGGCCTTCAAAGGAAATATCAAACTTCTGGGGGAGGCTAGCCAAGATTCCATTCTCCAGCAGCTGGGGAAAACTCTAGCCGAAATACATAAAACTGTCTTGTCCCGGAATCTCATCCCCCTAGGACACCTGGTGTACCCCCACTGGCCAGGGGACCTAGTCTGGGTCAAAGACTGGAAAAAAGAACCCCTTCAGCCTTCCTGGACAGGTCCACATACTGTGATTATTGTAACTCCTACTGCTCTTAAAGTTGCAGGCATTGTCCCTTGGAGCCATCATTCCAGGGTCAAGAAGACACACCCCGATAAAGAGCAGGACAGCTGGACAGCCCAACCTGTACCCGGCCGCCCTTTGAGAGTGCAAGTCGCCCGGGATCCCCGAGCACCGACCTCATCAAATGCCTGCTGAATGGACCCCTGCTCCTGGTGGATCCTGTGCTTATATGGCCTGCTCACCTTGGTATTTGGAGTTGGACTCACTGTTGTGGCCCCTGCAGACTGGACTGTTGTGAATAGAGCCCTAATTGCAATTGCTAACTGGTGTATAATAGGATGCTTCTGTGCCTTGACTTGCTTGTCCTTTCCTTCCTTGCCCCCTCCCTAGGAGCCAATACCCGCCCCCAAAATCTATGGCAGCTGCAAGTTAGTCAAAGCTGGGGCAAACAATCCGTGCTGAACGCTTCAGTCCCGTTCTTGGCAGGTGCAACTTCAGCCTCTGTAATATCTGATGCTTGCAGGGCAATCCAAGATCACGCTCCATACACTTTGCTGGTTGACCCATACCCCCACGCCTCCATACCTACCCCCAGGAGAGGGTGTAGGAGTCGAAACTATGGGAGTTATGACAAATCCCTCTGCCAAGACCCCCAAAAGGGCGGAGGATTCTGCCACTCTTGGAGCTTGCTGGTAGGTGCCACTGCTCCCTGGAAGGGGGTCCCACCAACTTCTCCATATCTCCTACAGAAAATCCCCAGCCCGGCAGGGTGTGGCATAGAAACCTGTAACCCCATAAAACTCACCTTATTAAACATAAGCACTGGATTAGAAAATACCTTTTTAAAGGCCCAAACAGGACTAAAACTAGGAATTGGAATATACGACCCATCAGGGCCGGACCCAGGGGATCTCATACTGGTCCAACTGATCCCGGTAACCCAAACCCCAGAGAAAACCCTTATGAAAAATATCAGTAAAGCCACCCAGACGCTAAAAGCCAAAGTTAGAACAGCCCCCCACAAGGTCCTTTTGAACCAGGTTCGAAATTTCCACCAACTCTTAAATGAATCTCGGCTCGACATAGCTTCCTTTTGCTGGCTATATGCACTTCCTCCAGTCTAACCATCTTCCCCATACCTATCCCATAGAACGTAACCTTCCTGACCCATAACAGCTCTGCGGCGGGAACCAGGCCCCTCCCAGTCCGCATAACTGAACCCCCCCAGGAAAACTGGCTAACTGTAAAAACATAACTACCAGGTCTCCTTCAATCATCTTCCCACTTGGAAGGGCCAACTGTAATACCACCCGCCCACTCAATGAGCCTGACCGATGCGCCACAAACTCCACCATCTGGGTCTGTGGCACCAACGCCTATCGGTGCCTACCCCAGGATGGCCAGGGCATCTGCTACCTGGCTTGGCCAGTACCATTGTTATTGGTGTATGGAGATGAATTGCCTGGAGAGCTCTCCCGAGCCAAACAAGCAATACAGGCAATTCCAATACTCTTAGGATTAGGAGTAGTCGGGAGCGCAGCAGTAGCGGGGGCCTCACTCGCAGTTGGTCAGGAGGGCTTATAAACACTAGCATGGGAAACATCAAATGACCTCAAAGAAATATTGGGGCCTCTCAACAGGTTGCAAGACCAGATAGACTCGTTGGCAGAAGTGGTTTTACAAAACAGGCGAGGATTAGACTTGCTCACCACAAGTTCAGGGGAGATCTGCCAGGCGCTGGGGGAAGAATGCTGTTTCTATGCAAACTCCTCAGGGATAGTTAGGGACAAAGTGGCCCTACTTAAGAAACAAGCCAAAGACCGTTTAAACCGTGTATACCAGGGATCTGCCAACTGGAACTACTTCCAGTATCTCCTCTCCTGGATTTTGCCATTTATGCCAGTAATAGCCTCAGTCTTTTTCCTCTTAACTTTTGGGCCATGCGTTCTACGATACCTAACACAATATATCACTTCCCACTTAAACACCTTAAAACACCAAGTAATGCTTCATGTTAAATATCAGCCCTTGGGGAATATAGAAAAATCCCCATGTAAGCAGATGATGCCACATAAAGAATTATAAGGGCATCAAAAGTGGGGAATGATAAGGGAAGTGCTGGGAACCTAAACCCCCTTGGTAGAAACCCACAGTTTTAGGAAAATAAACTCCCCTTGGTCCCTTTCTCCCCTCCTCCTCCCCTTTTCTCCATGGAATCCATGTCAGGAAGATAAGCACTCCCCGCCTGCCCCTTTGAGCTGAAATTTACAACTCTAAACAGGGCACAGAATTTGGAGACTGCATTCTCCTCTGGGCCTGCACTTAATAAAACTTTGTTCATCTGTACCCTCAAGAGTGCCACTTGGGTTTCATTCCGTCAGCCGCAACAGTTACAGTAAGCGCGGCTATTTCCAATAGAAAGGCCAGCCTGATCCCACTCCACAAAGGAGACACCCATCTCTCAGTGAGAAGGTGATTTATTGTGGGTCCACAAGCAAGGAACTGGGGGAATTTTCCCCAAAACAGTTCAAGAATGGAGAATGGAAGCTAGGGATTTTATAGGCAAAGGAGAGGGCTGAGGGAGAAGAAAAACAAGAGATGCCAAGGGTCTTGTGAGGAGGGTACGTGGAATTTCTCAGCCCTGCGTTGTCTCAAACACATTCAACTTTGTTTTTTTTTTCAGCGGTTAATTCATGACAGTTTAGATATTTTTGTGTGGGTGCAAGGTCTTCATGGCTCCTCAGCCCACTGCTCAAGGATATCAACCTTTTTGTCTCTGAGAAAAGTTACAGATTTACTGGGGTCATAAGGTGCACCTGACACCATTCTGGCTGGTTTTGCTTTGAGACATTATCTTATTCCTGTAGGCAAAATGGAGAAGGTCTGGTTAATATCCTTCAGAGAACTAAGTGCAAAGAGTAAACTTCTAAAATTAGATTAATAGAAAATCACCTCAATTCCTGTATTAGAATTTTCAGAGCTACTTTACTGAAGAAATTTTTAGTCAGCACATTTTCCAACTATCAGTGTCATCTTTCTCTTCCTCTTCCCAGCGAGAGTCTTCCTCTCAAATCCTATCCTTTTTTTTTTCCTTTTCTTTTGATGAGCTCTAGGCCTACTCCTGAGACTTCTGCTCAAGCTCAAGGGACCAAGGATTGATTCCAAAAACCATCTCAATCTCATCACCACCCCCCACTTTATCTTAACCTCCCCAAGATACCACTGTTTTTTCTTCACTAGGGAATGCCATTTAAATTATATCTCTCACAAAACATGAGTGTTTAATCAAATTATAAAAAAGTTGTCTGTACCTAGTCCCTCCGGAAAGCACCACCAGAGATGGCTATGCATATATACAGCCGGCCTCCAGAGATGGCAAAGCATTTGCATTAGAACACGCCTACTTCCCCTCCCTGCACCTTCCAACAGCTTTTTCAGGGTGGGATCCAGAATCTGCATTTTATCAAGTTATCCAAGGTGTCTCATAGAGAAGGCACCAGAAAAGCTAGTGGATATGATTTCAACAACAATACTGTAATTATGGCACACATCGTTGACTCAGCAAAGTTTTTCAAGTACATCCCATGTGCCAGTGTGCCTCTCCACCTCCCTCAGTTGAAATTGGTTTCTCTTCTGCACACCCAGCTAGCTCTCAAGATCCTTGTTTGTTGAAACCATGTCTTAGACATCTTTGGACTCCCCAGATTGCTTAGCACATACTGGAGTTCCTTCCTCCTCTAAGATTGGTAGGATGAAAACACCACAAAATGACTGCATTTAAATGGGGGAAAAGTGATACAAATTTACTTTGGACACTAAAATTTTAAAAATTACAAAACAATGTAATAAGTTTACATCATCTTTTATCCCACAAAACATAGGTATTGTAGGTATTATTGTTACTGTAAGCATGGCTATTTCCATTATTATAGTAATGGTCTGCCAGTTCTGGTGCTACAAAGGACAAACAAGTCCCTCAGTGAGAAGGTGATTTATTTCAAGTGTACAAGCAAGGAACTGGGGGAATCTTCCCCAAAGCAGTTCAAAGTGAGAAGGGGGCTAGGATTTTTGTAGGGGGAGTAGCGGTTAAAGATCAAGTAATGACTGCGTGATGCATTCCTGCCATGTGTGTGATGATTTTGAATTTTTTTTTTTTACAGGGTCTCCTGAGGGGAATGTGGACAAATTTCTTAATTCTGTGTTATCTCCTGTATGCAAAACTTCTGTTTGATATTTTGGTTCAGAGTCTTTTATCCCAGGGATGTTACAGATTTCCTGGGCTATAAGGTGTTCCTGGAGCCATTCTGTGGTTTTGCTGAGATGTTACCTTATTCCTGACTTTCCTGGTTGAAGAACTGGGGAGGTCTGGTTATTGTCCTTCCAGGAACTAAGAACAAAGAGTAAACTATTAAGATTAGGTTCATAAAATCAGTTCAACTAGATCTGAGAAAGGTATGTGAGTTTTTCAGAGCTGCTTAAGAAATTTTTAATAAGCACATTTTCCAGCTATCATTATTGCAACAATGTGCTAATTGTTCAGTTTCTTTTTGTTTGTTTTTTGCTGAGCAGAGGGTGAGGCCAGAGCTCTGGGCCAGGAACTGACCTTGTGGAAAGTGCTTAAGAACAAGACTTCCCATACTACTGCCCATCAGTGACCCATTGGCAAAGTAAAATTGGTTTTACTCATTCCATTTGGGGACAAAAACAGTAGTATGGGCTTGTTCTTCAAGCTTCTGATTTTAGGGCTATCAGGAAGCCAAGTCTGAGATGACTTGCAAATTGGAATGCAGACAAGTCACTTGGGTTTTATCAAGATTAAATCATATTTATTTATTTATATCCTCAACTTGTTGAGAGGATTTAATCCACTTTATGAAACATGATAAACCAAATCATTTTAATTTAGGAGAGGAAAAATAAGAATACAAATAGTGAAGCTAGAACACTAAATAGATGCATGAAATCCTGTTCACCTTTTTGGGATGAATCACACATTTGGATTCAAAGCTCAGAGAAAAACTAGCTACTATATGATGGGGAAAGCACAACTGTCCCTCATATGAGACCATAATTAAATTTCTTTTAAGGTGTCTCATAGAAAGGGCACCATAAAAGTGAGTGAGTATGGTTTCAAAAACACAACACAGTAATTGTGGAACATTGTTCATTCAGCAAAGTTTTTAAAGCACATCTTACATGCCAGACATTGTTCTTAGTGCTGCTAGGAATATGTAGTAAAGAAAAATAAGGTCCCTAATTTCATGAAGCTTACATTGTAGTGGGGTAAGCCAGAAAGTAAGCAAACAAGATAATTTCAGAGTGATTAATTTTATGAAAATAATAAAAGGTTGTGATGGGATTAACACTTGCTTTTAATTGAGGAGGGCTGGAGAAGAAATGTATTTTTGGATACTTCATTTTTATTTAACCCTTTCTTATTCATGTTCTTTAATTAAAATAATCTGTCTGGATCAATAATGATTTAGCATGACTACTATTGAACAAGATTTTGAGTTTTTCTGCCTCATAAAATTATGAGTTGGCAAATTCTTATCTGCTGTAATTCATTCCAATAAGATGGGAAGAATTCACAAATGGGAAGTTGATTATCTAGAAAGAATTATGACCGAAGTGGAAATTAAATAAGTAAACCAAAAATTTATTTCATTCCTAAAGATTATTATGTCCAATAGTTAGAGCTGTAATATAAAAATTAGAATTATGTTGTAATTAATTTCTATTATATTTGAATTATTATTTACATTTATAAGTGTTTGTTTTATGCTATTTTTAAAAGATTTATTTATTTACTGCCCCTCCCCCCCCCATTTTGCACTCACTGTCTGTTCTCTGTGTCTATTTATTGTGTGCTTTCTGCATTTCCTTGTCTTCTTTTTTAGGAGGCACTGGTAACTGAACCCAGGATCTCCATGTGGGAAGGAGGCACCCTATCGCTTGAGCCACATCTGCTCCCTGCTTGTTGTGTCTCCTCATTGTGTCATCTCGTTGAGTCAGCTTGCT
Source organism: Cabassous unicinctus (assembly GCA_029593785.1). NCBI lineage: Eukaryota > Metazoa > Chordata > Mammalia > Cingulata > Chlamyphoridae > Cabassous > Cabassous unicinctus. The sequence goes on from JAQZBX010036712.1 coordinate 11,902, forward strand.
GTGCAAACCCATCGCATCAGCTCGCTGTCTTGCTCATCTTTAGGAGGCACTGGGAACCAAACCCGGGAACTCCCATGTGGTAGGTTGGTGCCCAATGGCTTGAGCCACATCCCCTTCCCTATTTTTTATAAATGATTATATTAAATCTAACCTTGCCTTGTACTCTCTTTTAAAATTTGTAATTTCTTTCCATCCATTTTTCTATTTATTTTACAATTTTAACAGCTAAAAAAAGCTATTGATTATACACTTTGGATAGATTGTATGGTATGTGAATATATCTCAATAAAACTGCTTAATAATGGTACTGGCATAAAGATAGACACATCTATCAGTGGACTAGAATTGAGAACCCAGGAACAAACCCTTATCTATACAGTCAACTGGTTTTTGACAAACCTACCAAGTCCATGTTAAGGGGAAAAAAGTCTCTTCAACAAATGGTGTTGGAAGAACTGGCTATCTACAACAAAAAGAATGAAAGAGGACCCCTATCTCACCCCCTATACAAGAATCAACTCAAAACGGACCAAAGATCTAAATATAAAAGCCAGGACCATAAAACTACTAGAAGAAAATGTAGGGAAACATCTTCAAGACCTTGTAATAGGTGGTGGTTTCTTGGACCTTACACCCAAAGCACCTGCAAAAAAAGAAAAAATAGATAAATGGGACCTCCTCAAAATTAAACACTTTTGCAACTCACAGGACTTTCTCAAAAGGGTGAAAAGGCAGCCAACTCAATGGGAAAAAATATTTGGAAATCACATATCTGATAAGGATTTACTATCCAGGATATATAAAGAGATGTTACAACTCAACAATAAAAAGACAAACGACCCAATTAAAAAATGGACAAAAGACTTGAATAGACATTTCTCCAAAGAAGAAATACAAATGGCAAAAAAACACATGAAGAAATGCTCAACATCACTCATGCTTAGGGAAATGCAAATCAAAACTACAATGAGATATCATTTCATACCTATCAGAATGGCCAGTATTAAAAAGACAGAGAACTACAAGTGTTGGAGAGGATGTGGAGAGATAGGAACGCTTCTTCACTGTTGGTAGGAATGCAGAACGGTACAGCCACTGTGGAGGACTGTTTGACAGTTCCTAAAGAAGTTGAATATAGACTTGCCACGTGACCCGGCAATACCACTGCTGGTTATATACCCAGAAGAACTGAGAGTAGTTACACGAACAGACATCTGCAAACCGATGTTCATAGCTACATTATTTACAATTGCCAAAAGTTGGAAACAACCCAAGTGTCCATCAACAGATGAATGGATAAACAAACTGTGGTCTATTCACACGATGGAATATTATGCAGCTGTAAGAAGAAATGAAGTCATAAAACATATGACAACATGGATGAACCTGGAGGACATTATGTTGAGTGAAGGAAGCCAGACACAAAAGGACAAATACTGTATGACTGCGTTACTATGAATCAAATATATTGTGTAACATATTGTTTGATCAAAAAAAAAAAGTATATGCATCCAGTACATTTAATTGAGAAATGCATGTATTTACTCATGTGTTTACGTTTTAGTTTTTAATTGTTTATATTTTCAATTAAATGTAAAAAATAAAGTTTAAAAAAATGTAAAACAAAACAAAACAAAAAAACACAACTGCTTAATAAACAAATAAATAATTGTGTAAGAATAGCCAGAAATAGCAGCTATGTACAGCAGGGGAAACAGAGAGATTGAGAGGGGAGGAATTTTCTTGTTTGTCTTTTTTTGTTTATTATTATTGAATAATGAAAATGCTCTAATAATGATTGGAGTGATGAATGCACAGCTATGTGATTATATCAAATACCATTGATTGTACACTTTGGATAAATTGTATACTTTATTAATATGTATCAATAAAATTGATTTGTTTAAAAAAAAAAAGTGATTTATCAGTGAAGGGGGAACTTCAGATAGCGTAGTCAAAGATACTTTCTTTGAAAAGATATTTGGTCTGAGACCAGTCCAATGAGTAGGAGCTAACCATGCAAAGATCTATTTCATCAATGGAGGAAAAAGATGTTAGATTTTATTTATTTCTCATAAAGATTCATAGATTATGCTTGGAAAATATTTCCTTTGCATATTTCTAATATAAATCAGCATTCTATTATTACTGGACTGCAGGCTTTCCTAGGCCAAGAACTTTGTCTTATTCATCTTTGTGATGCTAGCTCTATGCCCCATGCTTGGCTTATGGTAGGGTCTCAATAAATGTTGAGTTGAACCAATGAATGAATGGATGTAAAATAATTTATAATATGCTTGTTAAATAGTCTACCTAATAACACACATATGGGGACTTAAATTCTTAAAGACACGAGTTAAATATATGCATATATTGATCTCTTAAGAACTGGAGGAGGAGCAATTTGGTTTGTCTAACAGAATTCTTTATGCTTTAACCAGAAATTGGTTCTTTGTAATAAAATTTGTGTATTATTAGTCCCTTATTTCATTAAGTGATTTATTTTCAATAGAAAAATAGGAATTCAAAGTAAGTGTGTTGCTGGATTTTCTCTAGGATCTTGGCTAAGCTACAAAAAATGAATTTTAAGTTCAAGCCAGTTTAGTTAGGCCAGTAATTTATTAAGAAATGGAGAGAAGAGAAATGGGAGAAAATAACAGATTATGGGTCCCAGGTAGAGAAGAAAGGGGCTGAAAAGAGATTAAAAAGGGCTGATTTACACACTACAATTCCCCATTACAGATTACAAATCCCCAGGTTTACTTGTGTGCTGATCCAGGCAGGGGGAAAAAAGGCAAGAACAGGGACGCACTTGCTTTTTAAACCATTAATTATTCCGCCCCTTTGCTAGTGTGTGTGGGGGGAGGAGCCCCAGTTGTCTGCTGCTTTGATTGATCACCCCACCCCTCAATCCCCGGGAGGGTCCAATGATAAGGCCCCTGGAGAATATCCGTGGCTTCTCCTTGATTCCAGAGGAAATCCTGCTCCATATAGGGGTTCTCACAAAGGTCTTCCAGCAGCCACCTTGGGGTATCCATGGCCACGTGGGCTTTCTACCAGGTTCCAGATTCCTCTCTTGATTCCCTAAACTAGCCTGCCTCAAGCTGTTCTATTTTAACAAACCACTGCAAATGTAGTGGCTTGGCTGAGTGATTTTTCTGCTCCACATAGCATCAAGTGGGGGTCACTTGGTTCTCTTTAAGCAGAGGCTAGAATGGTGAAGGCACAAGAGGGAATCCCTCACCCAGTGTCTGGGTAGGAAGTCTGGAAGCCTAGGCTCAGCAAGGCCCTTCTCCCTCCCCATGTTATCACATGCTTTCCATGTGATCTCTCCGACAGAGTAGACAAACTTACACGATACTTGCTTCCTCCGAGTGAAGGTCCCAAAAGACCAGGATGAAAACTGCAAGCCTTCCCCTGACCTAGCATTGCAAGTCACACAGGATCATTTCTACTGCATTCCATTGGTGTCCAGTGAGTCACAAGGCTGCCCAGATTAAAGTGAAGGGACTACACAAGGTTTGAGTACCAGGAAGTGTGGCTCACTGGGGACAGTCTTTGGAGGTTAGCTACCATAAAAGTTAAAAAATTTTAAGAGTCGGGAGTGGATGTAGCTCAGTGGTTGAGCGCCTGCTTCCAATGTACGAGGTTCTGGGTTTGAGCCCTTATACCCCCTTAAAAAAAATTATCAAGGTGCTTAAGGTATACACAGATTGTTTACCCTGTATAAATAGTTCTCCTTGATACAGTTGTTAATTCTCAGCTACATTTCTTTTTTATAGTAAGATAGTGCGGAGGAAAACTGTAATTATCTAAGTTGTTACATGTGCCATATCATTAACAGATACTAAAAAAGAAAAAGTTGATTGTGGTTAACTTATTTTTCTTCATAACATCTGTGGAAAGCAGTATTAGAAAGTTTGTGCTGAAGAATTACCGGAAGATGGACAATTAGAGAGGCAGAGGGATCACTTCTCTCTCAGAAAAATAGCTAGAGGACAGGCAGAGACTGTCTAGAGGGTCGTTCTGGGACTAAGGACACCAGGGGAAGGCTAGACACCACCCAGAAGAGAGAGGGGTGATGGAAAGGAGCCTCCACTGACTGGAAAAATCCCAGCTGCTGGTGCCCACCCCCCCACTCTCCAAGCAAACAGCAGGGGGTCCACCAGCCCCTGGCAGGCACCTGGCCTGAGGGCTGAGAGAATTGCAGGGCTCCTCTTCCCAAGAGAGGAGGGAGAAAGAGGGGCACAGCCTACAGCAAATTCATTTTTTGGCCAGTGAACTTGGTCTGCTGCCTTGGAGGGATCACACACTTCTAGGCCCTGTGGGGCTGCTACATTGTTTGCCCTCAAAGCTGGCAGGGAGCTAAAGATAATTTGCCTTCTCAAACACCCTCCCTACTGCCTTGGGCTGGTTGCTGAGGACACTGAGGGAGGGAGGATGTGGCTGGTCAAAGGAGGAGAACAGCTTGAGAAAGTTTATTTGTGAAGCTTGGCGTGCCCTGTTGCTTCTACACTGCCCACGCACAGAGTTACAGAGAATGCATTCCCCACTAGCATCTGGGGTCTGAGCTGAGAGGTCTGTCAAAGAGCACCATCTGCTGGCAGACCAGAAAATTCCACAAAAAAAGGGGAAAAACAATAAATAAATGAGAGGCAATCCAGGTGCCTTTACTGCCTGCCTCTCCAAGCCCCTTGGAAGCTGGCCTGCACCCCATTAGTGGGTCCTTAGCCCTGGTTTGAGCAGTTAAATAGAGGCAATCCTAAGTATCTAGAATAAGTCGAACCAAGAATCAAAGAAGAATGGTAGTAAAGCAGGTTCGTTTAGGAAAAGGGAAGACGAGTCTAAGACCTGGCAGAAAAACATGGCCGTGAAACACATGGCCATGGAACCCCGTGTGAAAACCCCATGGGAAAGACCACCACCTGCTGGAAGGACCCCATGAGAACCCCACTTAGAACGAGATCTCATTCAGGGTCAAGGGAAAGCCCAGGATACCCTCAAGGGGCCTCACCATTGGGCCCCTGGGGAGCTAAACAGAACAGGGTGGGGTAACCAATCAGAACAGCAAATAGCTGGGGCCCCACCCAACATTATTAAAGGGAGAAGTAATATCTTAATAAAGGTAGCCCCACAAGCCCAAAATGCTTTCTCTGCCTAGAGGAGCTTGCACCTGCAGGATCAGGGATGTAATCCTGTTCTCTTCTCCCATTTCTCAATAGACTACTGGCCTAACTAAACCAGCATGTTCTTAAATTCTCTTATGTAACATAGCCAAGAACCTAGAGGAATTCCTCCGACTTCAGTAGCACAAAGCTACTTAACAGTAAATCCCTAGGCAAGAAAGAGAAACTGAACATCAGAGTAAACTCAGCATCAGAATCAGATGCCCAGACATGAGCAAAAAATTACAAGCCATACTAAGAAAAAGGAAGATATGACTCAGGCAAAGGAACAAATCAAAGCTCCAGATGAGACACAGGACTTGAAACAGCTAATCAGTAAGGTTCATACAAGTCTCCTAAATCAAATCATGGAGTCGAAGGATAACATAGTTAAAGAAATAAAAAACATTAAGAGATGGGAGACGGATGTGGCCCAAACAATTGGGCTTCCGCCTACCACATGGGAGGTCCCGGGTTCAGTTCGTGGTGCCTCCTGGAGAAAATGAGTTGGTGCGACGGGCAGGTGTGGCAAGCTGATGCAACAAGATGGTGCAACAAAAGAGATACAAAGAGGAAAGGCAATGAGAGACACAACAAACCACGGAGCTGAGGTGGCTCAAGTGATTGAGCATCTCTCTTTGACACAGGAGGTCCTAGATTTGGTTCCCAGTGCCTCTTAAAGACAAGAGTACACAGCAAATGGACACAGAGAGCAGAGAGCGACCACAAACAATGATGGGGTAGGATAAATAAGTAAATCAATAAATCTTTAAAAAAACAAAAACAAAAAAAATTAAGAGGACACTGGAGGGGGAAGCAGATAGGGCTCAAGCAGTTGGGCACTCGCCTACCACAAGGGAAGTCCCGGGTTCAGTTCCTGAAGCCTCCTAAAGAAGACAAGTAAGAGAACGAGCTGACACGATGGGTTGGTGTGGCGAGCTGATGCAACGAGATGACGCAATGAAATGATGCAACAAGATGATGCAATGAGATGATGTAATGAGGAGACATAATGAGGAAATACGATGAGAGATATAACAAGCAGAGAGCAGAGGTGGTGGCTCAAGCAATTGGGCATTTCCCTCCCACATGGGTGGTCCCAGGTTCAGTTCCTGGTGCCTCCTAAAGAGAAGATGTGCAGACACAGAGAGCAGACAGTGAGTGCAAACAAGGGGGAGGAGGGGATAAATAAATAAAATAAATCTTAATAAAAAAAAAGAGGACACCGGGGGAGCGGATGTGGCTTGAGCAATTGACTGCCTGCCTCCCACATGGGTAGTCCCAGGTTTGGTTGCCGGTGCCTCCTAAAGAGACAAATAAACAATGAGCATACAACAAGCAGACATTGAGCAAAAACAAAGAGCAGACAATGAGAAAAAACAATAAACAATAAGCAGGCAAGAAAGAATAATGAGCAAAAATGATGAGCAAACAATGAAAAAAACAACAAGCAGACAATGAGCAAAAACAAACGAGCAGGGAGCAGATGTGGCTCAAGCAGTTGAGTGTCCTCCTCCCACATAGACAGTCCTGCGTTTGGTTCCTGGTGCCTCCTAAAGAAAAAAAACCAACAGACAATGAGCAGACAGTGGCAAAAACAAAGAGCAGACAATGAGTGCAAACAATGTGCAAAAACAATGAGCAAACAAACAAGGGAGCCATCTCAAGGAGAGGAAATGTAAAACATACAAAAAAAAAAAAAAAAAAAAAAAAAAAAAAAAAAAAAAGAGGACACTAGGTGAGGACAAAGAAAATTTGAAATCTTAGATAGAAAAATAACAGAACTTACAGGAATCAAAGACACAGTAAGAATATTAGAAGACTTATACTCCACAATCCAGTGGGATTTATTCCTGGTATGCAAGGGTGGTTCAACATAAGAAAATCAATTAACGTGATAACACCACATTAACAAATTGAAGGAAAAAAAACACATGATCATCTTGATTGATGCAGAAAAGGCACTTGACAAAATCCAGCACCATTTCTTGACAAAAGCACTTTGAAAGACAGGAATAGAGGGGAAGTTCCTCAATATAATAAAGGGCATATATGGAAATCCCACAGCCAAAATTTTACTCAACAAGGAGAGGTTAAAAGCTTTCCCGTTAAGATCAGGACCAAAACAAGGATGCCCACTGTTACCACTGTTACTCAGCATTGTGCTAGATGTTCTGGCTAGAGGAATTAGGAAAGAAAAAGAAAAAAAAAGGCATCCAAATTGGAAAACAGGAAGTAAAACTGTCACTCTTCACAGATGACATGATCCTATATTTAGAAAATCCTGAAATATCTGCAACAAAGCTATTAGAGCTAATAAATGAGTTCAGCAAAGTGGCAGGATACAAGATCAACACGCAAAAATCAGTAGCGTTTCTATACACTAGTAATGAGTAAGCTGAGTAGGAAATCAAGAAAAAAATTCCATTTACAATAGCAACAAAAAGACTCAAATATCTAGGAATTAATTTAACCAAGAATGTAAACAATCTGTATTCAGAAAACTACAAAACACTGCCAAAAGAAATCAAAGAAGAACTAAACAAAGGGAAGGACATTCCATGTCATGGATTGGAAGACTAAACATCGTGAAGATGTCAGTTCTGCCCAAATTGATTTAAATATTCAATGCAATACCAACCAAAATTCCAACAGCCTACTTTACAGAAATAGAAGAGTCAATTGCCAAATTTATTTGGAAGGGAAAAAGGTCCCAAATAACCAAAAACATCCTAAAAAAGAAGAGCAAAGTTGGAGGACTCATGCTTCCTGAACTTGAAGTGTATTATAAAGCTAAAGTGGTCAAAACAGCATGGTATTGGCATAAAGACAGACACACTGAACAATGGAATTGAATTGAGAGCTCAGAAATCTGCACACCAGCATGGTCAACTGAAATTTGATAAGCTACTAAGTCCATTTCTCCAGGACAGACAGTCTCTTCAACAAATGGTGCTGGGAGAACTGGCTATCTATAACCAAAAGAATGAAAGAGGACCCCTATCTCTCTCACTATACAAGAATTGACTCCAAATGGTCCAAACACCTAAACATAAAAGCCAGGATCATAAAACTCCTAGATAATATTGTAGGGAAACATCTACAAGTCCTTGTAGTATGTAGGGGTCTCTTAAACCTTACACCCAAATCAGGAGTAACAAAAGAAAAAATAGATAAATGGGATCTCTTCAAAATTAAAACCTTTTACACCTCCAAGGACTTTGTGAGGAGGGTAAAAAAGCAGCCTACTCAATGGGCAAAAATATTTGGAAATCACACATCCAACAAGGATTTAGTATCCATGATATATGAAGAAATCCTACAACTCAAAAATAAAAAGACAAATGACCCAACTGAAAAATGGGCAAAAGACCTGAATAGATATTTTTCTAAAGAAGAAATACAAATGGAGAAGAAACTTGTCCATCATCTGATGAATGGATACACATGATGAAATATTATTCCACTGCAAGAAGAAATGAAGTTGTGAAGCATATGACAACATGGATGAACCTGGAGTACATTATGTAGAGAGAAGCAAACCAGGCACAAAAGGACAAATATTTTATGATTTTGCTATTATGAACTAAATATAATGAGCAAATTCATGGAGTTAATAGCTGGAATACAAGTCATCAGAGAACAGAATGTGGTTAAGAATGGAAAGCTGGGGTTTAATCTGTGCAGAATTGGTAAAAAGTTGTTTGTAAGTATTTGGAAATGAATAGAAATGGTGAAAGCACATCATAGGATTTGCAATTAGTAGAACTAACATATGGGTATGATAGTGGTTTTTTTTTTTTTTTTTGGAGTAATGCAAATGCTCTAATGTTGATTGAAGTGATGAATGCACAACTCTGTGATTATACCATATGCCATTAATTATACACTTTAGATAAGTTGTATGGTTTATGAACAACAACAAAAAATAGGGTGGGTTAGGGGGAAAATCCACCAAATGGACTGTAGTTATACTTGACAATGCTCTTCTATTATTTGTAACAAATGTTTCATAACAATGCAAAGTGGTGGTGGTGGGGTGAGGTGTGGGAACCCTGTATGATGCTATGCATGTTTGTTTTACAAGTTCACACTTTTACTATATGCTTATTATTTATATATGTTCATGTGTGAGTGATATATTTCAATAATTTTTTTTTTAATAAAAAAAAAGTTTGTACTTTCCGTTGCCCACATCAACTTAGAAATGACATCCTCTCCTTTCTTGGGCCCCTCTAAGCCCTGGCACTTCTAGTGATCTCACCTGGAGGCAGAGGGAGGCAGACAGAGGCCCTGCCATGTCCCGCTGCTTCCTTGGTCTCTGGAGATGCTGAGTCAGGGTGCTCATGTGAAGAAGGGTAGCCTTTGGGGGCCTCCCTGGGGCCTTAACCTAAGCAGGGAGGCCATGCCCTATCCCTACGTCTTGTTTCTGGATCTTTGCTCCCCTTTGGGTGTGTGTGTGCTTGTGTGTAAGTGTGTTCATTTTCTTTATGGAAAAAATTGGACAAAAAATATATAGAGAGAGGTATTTAAGTGCAATAAACTGGCACCATGTGGCCAAAAAAAAGCTTGTGCTTTATACTTTTGAAATTTAATTTTACTTTTTTAAAGTGAATGTTTATTATTTTTATAGTGAATAAAATCAATATTTTATTTTAAAATATTCATGGGCAAAAATTCTGCAGTTCAATAGCCTGTAGAAAGTAAGTTTAAATGAAAAAAAAAAAAAAATATATATATACCAGAAATTTAAAACTATAATAATAGATCTTTACTTTGAAAATACCATCACAACATATACCTTATTGTATTGCTAACATCCTATACTTATCACTTTTAGACTTACCATTTCATACAGTAATTGCTTATTTTGCATTTTGTATTATAAGTTTCTTGTAGACTGCACCTTGTGTATCATGTCTTTTATGTTTGTACTTTCCCTTGCCTGGAACAATTTTCTTCTCTGACTTTTGTTTGGTTAACTCCTTATTTAGATATCACACTGTTCCTTAACAAACACACACCTTTTGGTGTCCTTAGCCTTTTTTTTATCTTCCCATTTTGCATTTTCTTATCTATAAGCCGCTCAGACATCACTTTTTCTTTTTTTGTTGTTGCAAATTCTTGTTTCTTAAACATGTATACAAACACAAATGTGAACATTGGAACTATTATCGGTTTAACCTTGTAAAGATGGCCCCATTACCTCTTTAGCTTCACTTTCTTCATCAATAGTGTATCTCAGATAGTAAATTGGCCAAAATGTCTTACTTGAAATTAGAGTATTTATATCATCCTGTTACATACTTATTCTGTTTTACTCTTTTTGTCTTTTTTTAATATTTTCTTGTTTATTTTTATTCTTAACCTTTAAAAAATACCTTAGCATAACACTGTTGCTTCTGTTTCTAGAGCTATTTTTTACTATTTTTTTTTTAAAGATTTATTTTTATTTATTTATCCGCCCCTTGCTGCTCGTGCTCATTGTGTCCATTTGCTGTGCATTTTTCTGTGTCTGCTTGTCTCCTTTTGATGCATCATCTTGCTCACCACGCCATGCGGGCCGGCTTGCCTTCACCAGGAGGACCTGGGAATTGAACCCGGGCCCTCCCATATGGTAAATGGGAGCCCAACCAATTGAGCCACAGCCGCTTCCCTATTTTTTACTATTTTATTGCACATCTGCATCATTTATGATTTACTCTTTTTTTAAATATATTTTTTATTTTTAAAAGATACTTACATTACATAAAATGTTACATTAAAAAAATATAAGGGATTCCCATATGTGATTATTTGCTCTTAATTTCATTTGAATATAAATGAAAAAAGAATCACTTATTTTTCCTGTGTCAGTCTCTTAAATGACCAAGGGATAATACCTGTTTTTTTCTTCTTCTCTAAATGTTGCCAAAAATAAATGCTGCAAAAAAGTTAAATGAAATAATGCTTAGGGAAAACAAACTTATAAAGTTCTATAATATGCCATTTATTAAGATGTGGGAACTTGCATAACCATGCTCAGCATTTCATTCATAATATTGAGAACCCAAAGGTGAATGTTCTTTCCAGTTTATGGCCATTTCCACTTTATCAACATATGCCTCATGTGACTCATTTGGGAAAGCTATTTTAGATTTGGCCACAGCTTCCTTCCTTCTATGTATTATACAAGGAGTTTAAACACTGCTAATACTTTGATATATTTCTTTGATATTGAAGTTTCACAAAGGGCCCAACACAGTTACCTGCACATCACAGATACTCATTAAATATTATGGACTGACCGAATCCTGTATGATATACAGGCAGAATATTGCTATTTATTTCCTGAGAAATCCTTTTAAATTGTTTCCATAAATAATGATGAAGAATGTATGTCTTCTCCTATGTAATGCTCTAGCATTACAGAGACTCCTGAAAACATTTATTCAACAAACGTTTACTGAACACAAACTATGTTCCAGCCACTGTTTTAGGTACTGGGGATTCAGTGTTAAACAAGAAAGAAATGCTTTTTCTGCCCATGAAATGTACATTCTTGTGGGAGATACAGACAATAAACAAGAACATAAAATAATTGATCAATGAGCTAATTTGAAAATGTGATTGAACAGGGTAATGAGTAGATAGGTGGGCAAAAATTAGATATGATCACTGAGGAAATTATCTCCAGGGAGATAAGTTTTGAGTTGAGATTTGAATAATGAGACAAAGTAAGCCATGTAAATATACAGGGGGGAGAAAGTTTCAGTTTTACCCTGAAGGGGCTCATAGTTTAGTGGAAGAGTTAATGAGGAGATCATAGTGATATGTCCAAGATGTCATGGGGGCACAAGAATTAAGTTAGGTGGGGAGGAAAGGTTATCAGTAAGGGAAAACTTGGTGGAAATAAATTTTAATTTTAAAAATTTCATAGACTTCCAGGAATGAAAGGATACTTAAAGATTATCTCCTCAAACCTTAAAATTGAAATTAGGAACAGCTCTACACCATGCATA
>JAQZBX010036713.1:0-24075 GCA_029593785.1 Cabassous unicinctus
GGGGGCCAAGCTGTCGGATGCCTGGGAAGCCCCTGGCTGACCGTGCCTCTGTTGGTCTTGAGTGACTGTGACTCGTGTCCCGTGGGCCAGTCTTCAGTGTTCCATAGAGTCACTCTACCCATATCATGGACCTGAGCTTCTACCAAGTAACCTTAGCTTTAATGCAAGATAATAATGTTGTTCAGCTAGATCAGGGTGAGAAGTTTGTTAGGTTACCTGCTTTCTTTTGAAGTAACAAGGTGATGAAGAAAGGAACCGAATCCATGATGTTGATACTTATGTAAAAGTTGTGTTTACAGTTGGAGTAAGAAATTTTATAATCATTGTTTTGTTTTATGTGTATTCTGCCTGTTTGTTGCTGGTTTTTTTATGCTGGTTGAAACAAGATTTAAGCAGCTCATTTTATGTCTGATTAGATTTACAGATGTTGTTTAAATGCTCAGGAATAATTTGTTCAGCGTGTTAAGTCTCCCTTGTCAGGTATTTGAAGTGTTTGAATTGGATAAATTAAATTTTTAATTGTAGTTTGAAATGTCTAAAGGAATTTGCTTAATTAAATGTGTAAATGGCATTAAGACTTTATGGGAAATTAATCTATCAAATTTATGAGTTAAATGAATACTAATCAATGAACAAATAAATACGATCTCATTTTATATAAAAACTGCCAAGTTCTTAAATAAAATATCAAGATCCATAAGTTGAGAGTGAAAGCTAAAGAAGGAGCTAGGTTCTGAGACCTATAACTTTAACAAATTAAATATTGATTAAAATGTAAGCATAATTATCCCTCACTTGCTGGATTCTCACATATGAATGGCTTCCAAAAGAAAGCAGTTGGCCAAAACATACTGAAAAATTGAAAATGTGTGATAATTCATACACATGTGCTCACTGCTGAAAACTTTACATTGTGCATGAGTCCAGGTGGGAAGATGCAGCACGAGATGCAGGTGAATCTCAGCTCTTCACCCAAAGGGATCAGATCTTTTGCGTGACTGTTTTCCACACATTTTCCTTGCTTCTGCCAGGCACCTGTGGCACTCCCAGCCCAGGTCCAAGTCAATGGAATCTTTAGCATCTCTAACTTATAGGTCCACTTATTTACAGTGCAGCACAAATTCATTGTGATACAAAAAGAAAGCCTCCTCCATGTCCTCCACTGTGTGTATCAGTGCACACAACCCTACCAACTGACTGTTTGTTTGTTTGTTTTTAAAGATTTATTTATTTACTTGATCTATTTTAAACCCCCCCTTCCCCATTTGCTGTTTTGTGTCCATTCGCTGGGCAATTCTCTGTGTCTGTTTCATCTCTTCTCATCCTCCTCCTCCAGTCTTCACCAGGATTCGATCCTGGAGACCCCCGATGTAGGAGAGAGGCGTTCTGCCATCTGCGCCACCTCGGCTCCTGGTTTTTGGAGCTTTCAGAGCATCTCGTCTTGTCTCTCTCCTTTTACGTCATCATCTTGCTGCATGGCTCCCGGGGCCTGGCGGCTCACCGGCACACAGAGCCTAGCAGCCCATGCGCCTTCTATATATATATATATATTTTTTTTACCGGGAGGTCCCGGGGATCGAACCCAGGTCCCTCCATATGGCAGACGGACTCCCAACCATTTGAGCCACATCCGCCCCCTACCCACTGACTGTTCATCCTGGGTTCAATAAGTGGGTGATGAGTTTAAAATGCTTTATTTTAGGCAGGAGTCTTTGATAGGTTGTCACATAGGAGTTGAACAGTGTTTTGGGGATATGTGAGCTAATTGGTTGGGGAGTTAGGGTGGACCAGGAAATCCATAAAGGCTCAAAACTTTGCTTTCCAACACATCTTCAGGAACACACTCAGTTCATGTGGTGAGAAATGCATGTACTTCCCTTCTGGGCCTAGAGTCTTCGTGAGAGAGACTTCCCTTGTTTCTGGAACACTCTGGGGGCTCAGGTGGCATCAATAATCAGCTTCCAGCTCGTGGAAAGATCCGGTGCTGGTTGAGGAAAGTGAGGCCTTGCCAGGCTGTGGGCTGAAGGCTGTGCACCCACTACTGTTATCAGAAAGACCAGCCCTGGGGTATCAGCTTTCACCCTGATAAAAAAATAAAATGGCCCCCATATCAATGCCTGGGAAATCTCAAGGAAGAAGATTGATTGAGCAGGAGGTGTCCTCCATTCCTGGGGTCTGGGCTGAGTCACCACATTTACACTATCAGAACCTCACCCAAACCCCTAGCAAGATGTTGACTGATGTCATTACTGACCCTGAAAAATGATTCAGCTCTCCCTGCTCAAAGGACAGGCTTTGGGGCAGCTTTCTGAAGGCCAGGGGTCAGTTCATAGACTGTTAATACATGTCAGAGCTGGTGGAGTTATTGGTTGTCATCATCTCTTCTAACCCTTGATTTTGTAGACGTGGAAACACGAGGGTCGGAGGAGGAAGCGAGGTCTCCCGGGGTCTCCCAGGGCACACCTTTAAGTAGGGCCAGCCCCCGCCAGGCCAGCACTGCTCCTCCTCACCTGCACTGTATGATGAGTTACTAGAAGTCTGGTGCCTCCAGCTTCCCCCACCACACTGGGGAGCTTCAAACACAGGATGGGCCTTATTTTTGCCTTTTGTCAAACGAGAAAACTACAGTCCAGACTGGGTAAGTAGCTTGCCCCAGGATCCTAACCTGGTTTTAACAAAGCCAAAGCCTTTGTGTGTTCCAATATCTAGGTCTATTCACTACTATTTATTTAGGCTGTGTGAGCAAGTTACTAAGGAGTTACCAACACAGTAATGAAAGGAGACAAAGTTAACACTCTAGTTGGCAAAAGAGGCCCCGAAATCCTTTACATACATATGATTAATGCAGGTAACTTTTTAGACTTTTTTTTCCCACAGTAGTAAAATGACTCAATGAGATTGCCCTCTGACCTAGAGGGCCTAGAACTTGATCATCTGAGAGGTGTGAACCATTTCAGCTTGAGTTATATGGCTGGGACACCGGTGAGTTTTGCCATCCTCTACCCGGGAGCTGACCCAAAGAGAGTGGGGTTTGATGAGGTCTCATGTGGATATGGAGATACTGAAATAGGGAGCAGTCCGTACACCAACAGACTCGGCCTCTGGAAGAGAAGCCATCCTCTGCTCTGGACAGAGATGGTCCTCCATCTTGAAAATGTTCCCTGCTTACCTCTGGAAAACTCTATGACTATGAATCTGGAAAAAACTGGTCTCAAGAAAACCCTCAATCCCTGGCTCTGGAAATCTTCTATTCGTAGGTCTGGGAAAACTTCTGTCCTTGGTTTTAGGAAAGCTCTCTCCATGGCCCTGGAAAACCATCCTTGCATCTAGAAAACACTCCTCCAGTGCCGGAAAACACCCTAATGCAGGCTCTGGAAAATATTGATACTGACCCTAGAAACCACTCCATTACTGGCTTTGGAAAATACTCCATCCTAAGCTGTGGGAAACACTCTCTTCATGACAATGAAAAAAGCCCCCAGGGCTTTAGAAAATACAGTGTCCAGAAATCTAGAAAAAACTTTCATCACAAGATCTGGAATACCTACTAGCTTGATTGGAGAACTTTTCACCCCTAAATCTGGAGGACCTCACAGTGCCTAAGTCTTGAGGCCTCTGAGCCCAATGGTGTGCTAGCAAATGTTTTAACAACTGATTCTTGGCTGGGGAGGGGGCAGGTATCTGATTGGCATTGTTTGCCAGTTTCCATTTACTCCCACCGTGGCTGATATCCAGTTATCAAGGTGACATCACTGAAAACAAATCGGGGAGATGTGTGTGTACAATTGCTCATGAGCCGGTTCAAGCCGGCTCTAGCACCCCACTGCTTAAGCCCCTGACAGTGGAGGACTGTACCCAAGAGCGTGGAGGATTATGAGCCCCTGGGTATGGAGGACTCTGAGTCTCTGAGTGGGAAGGACCCTGAGGCCCGGGGTCAGGAGCAATCACGGCCCTGGGGTCTGAAGGACCCGTAGGCCTAGGTGTGGAGGACGCCAAGCCATGCACGTGGCCAACCCCTTGTCGCCTGATTTATGGCATCCCTCCCTAAACTCTGTGTATATTGGGGGTGAGGAGTGAAGGGAGGAATGGTCTTCCCAAAAATAGAGAGAGGGGTCTATATCAAGGACAAATTTACCTCTACCAGCCTTACCATCTCTGGAGGGCTGGCCCAGGCACTGGCCAGGTTTGACAGAGAAAGAACCTGTGCCCTTGAGGAAGCTGCCCTCTTTGTGTCGAGGAAAGTGGCAATTCCATCTCACCTGGCTCAAAAGACACCTGTCTGTGGTTTGTGAGAGCCCCAACTCTAGCCCTAAACAATGCCCCATCGCTTACCCTAGGGTTCCAGAAAGGCCCCTCCCTCACTCCAGAGGCGCCTCCTGGCAACCCTGGCTCCAGAGGACTCTGCCCTTAGCTCTGGAGAAGGCCCGGAAGATGCTCCATTCCAGCCTCCAGAAAGCAGTTGGTCTCTGACTTTGGAGGCCTCTTTCTGACAGATGTAGGCAAAAGCACTTTGTAAAACTCAAAAGCCATGCCTGGCACATGGCAGATGCACAATAGACGCGTGTGGAATGAAGGCGTGGTCCTGCGAGACCTTCACAAACTGCAATGCACAGCACGGGCTTCAGAGATTACTCTTCCTGTGACTAAATACAGTCGTTTTCAGGGGTATTATGGGAAACTCCATATTTCTCCCGAACGAGATCTTTTTCTTGTGTGTCCCCAGCAGACGGGGAGCACAGGGCCTGGCTCACTGTGGGCATCCATAAGCATTTGACAGATGAATGAATGCATGGATGGATAAATGAGTGCTATGTGGATGGATGGATTGCTGTGTGGGTGACGCGTGGATGGAAAGATGGATGGCGTGGCTGACACAGTCACCTGCTCAACAGCAGCCGCCCTATTCCCCTGCCCTCCTCCTCGCTCAATGAATCCCAGCTTTGCTCAAGTCTCTAGCAGCCACAGACTTAGGAGGAGCCAGGGTCTCCTCCCCATCCCCAGGCAGCACATCTTTTTTAGTCTAAGGCCATCGTGGCGATATCTTTTCCCTCACCAGAGAGTTGCTCAGGAATAGTCGTGTGACACAGTTCTGGCCCAGAGACTCCCCAGGAAGGTTTTCCTCATTAAAAAGGAACACAAAGAGGGGACATCCTCTCTCTTCTGATCTTTGAACACTGATATGTGAGGATGAGATGCTGAGAGAGGCCGCCGCCATCTTACAACCAAGAGGAGATAAGGCGGAGGACAAAGGCCTGACACTCTGAGTACCACAGAGCAAAAATATGGAAAGAGCCTGGGTCCTTGAGGATTTGTCATTGAACCACTGAATTAACCAATGCTGAATTCACCTGGCTTCCATATTTCTCATGATACAACAAGTACATTTTTTTCAAGGTTTATTTATTTCTCCCTCTACCCCCTTGTTGTTTGCGCTCGCTGTCTGCCCTCTGTTCATCTTCTTTTCAGGAGGCATCAGGAACCAAACCCGGAACCTCCCATGTGGGAGGGAGGCACCCAATCACTTGAGTCACCTCTGCTCCCTGCTTGTTGTGTCTCTCATTGTGTTTCTTCGCTGTGTCATCTTGTTGCATCATCTTGTTGAGGCAGCTCGCCGCGCCAACCCGTAGCGTCAGCTCTCTTCTTGCTTGACTTCTTTAGGAGGCACCGGGAACCAAACCCAAGACCTCCCATGTGGTAGGTGGGCGCTCAACTGCTTGAGCCATGTCCGCTTCCCACAACAAGGACATTTTTCCTATTAGGTCTCTTTGTTTGGGTTTTCTGTTACCTGAAGCTGAAAGCATCTTGATGCAAATGGATGGATGGATGATTGGATGGATGGATGGATGAATCAGTAGGTAGATCAAGAAGTGAACATGGGAGTAAGGGTAGGCGGATGGTTAGAGGGATGCATGTGGGGAGCATGGGGGTGGATGGCTGGATGGGTGAATATATGAATATGCAAATACTGAAATGCAAAGGACCATCAGCATTGTTGTCTCCCTTGAAGAGCTGTCACTCCAAGACACCCAAGGTCAGAACTGGCTGAGGAGAACTGGGTTTCTCCAGCGCTTTCTTCTGGCTCTCATGCCTGCTCCCTATTCTGTGTGTCCTGGGTCCACCGGTCAAGTCCAGCACTTGCCTTCGGTGTCTGTCTCTGGGCCGGCAGGGCTTGTACCCACCTGACCCTTTGGTGCAGGGTCTCACCCTGCCAGAGAGATGGTTAGCCTGTAAAGAAGCTCAGATGAGTTTGGAAGGCAGCCTGGCACAGTGGACTCAGACAGTCCTGGGTCCAAACCCTGCCTGGCCTTTTTTGAGCTACATGTCCATGGGCCAGCCTCTTAATTCACCTGAGCATCAGCCTTCTCATCTACAAACAGGCATGATGCAGCCTACCTAGCTGCTATGAGGCTCTGAGGAGATGTGTGAAAGTGCCCAGTACCATGCTTGTCTTCAGCAAGACTTCAACAAATGCCAAGTCCACCTGAGTTCTTCCTTTAGCCAGTTCAGCCACAACAGGGCATGCATGGGCTGTGCCAGGCAACATCATCCAACATATGGATGCAGAGGAGCCCTGAGCCAGAAGAGGGGCAGCCTGTACCCTATCCACCCATCCTGCTGTGCAAGGCTGCCTCACAGCGTTGCTCCTTGGAGCCAGCCACAGGGATTACGGAAGGACTAGAGGAAACTAAGCAAGCCTCGATTGCTTCCTCCTTCTCATGCCACCGGATCTGGCTGGGTGTGTCAGTGGCCCAGAGCCTCAGGGGCTTACGGGGTCAGAGCAGACAGAGTGGATGACTGGCTCAGTATGCTGGATCCAGGCCAGCCCAGGTTGCAACCTCACATCCTGAAGTTTCTGTGCCCTCCTGGACGGAGACATCTGATCCCAGCATTCATACTCTAATTCTGTCTTCTCCTTGGGCTCTCTGAAAGAGCCATCATGCCCATTGCCTCCTCAGCTCTTTACTCCACCCCTCTGTCTCCTTGTCTCTCATCCTTCTCATCCTCCCGTGGCTCCAGCCCATGGCCATCTGCAGTGCTCACAGAGCCAGTCTTTCCCCCACCTGCAGGCCTTGGCACAGCCTATTCTCCTTGGCTTCTCCATCCCTCCCTGCCCTGCCTTGTCTCCTCATCCTTTAAGACTTACCCCAAGGATCAAGTACTCCAGGAAACCTTTCCTAGCTCCCAAGCTGACTACGCACATGTCATGCTGTCTTTTCAAGTCTGACCCCCTTTCCCCTTGTGATGGTTTGAAGCTGTATGTACCCCTAGAAAATTACGTTCTTAAAGTTAATCCATTCCTTGGATATTTTGGCGAGTAGGATCTTAAGATTCAGGTGAGTCTTAATCCCTCTTACTGGAGTCTTTTATAAGAAAATGAATTTCAGACAAAGAGAGAGAAAGTCACGGAAGCAAGAAGCTGAAAGCAACAAAACCTAAAAGAGAAGAGAGAGACCAGCAGATGCCAACACATGCCTTGCCATGTGACAGAGGTGTCCAGGGTTATCGGCAGCTGGTCTTCAGGGAGAAAGTATCGTCTGATGATGCCTAGATTTGGACTTCATGGCTTCAAAACCGTAAGCATGTAAGCAGTGAATTCCCAGAGTTAAAGCCAGCACGCTTTATGGCATCTGCTCTGAACAGCTTTAGCAAACTAGAACGCCCCCACCCCCTCGTCCCAGCTAGACTGGGGTTCCTTGAGATTAGAGACCATGTCTTAACGATCTCTTCATTGCTGGTGTCTAAAACAGTGCCCAGAACATAATCAGCTCATTCACCTTTTCATTTACTGAACGTGAATTCTGATACATCCAAGAGGTCTTCAAGATATTGTGGCCACGTGAATATTCGGCTCACCCCGGTCCTAATACTTTGCGAAGCACTTGAACTGTCTCCTCTCATTCAAACAGATTGACTTCTAGGTCTGAAAATGATTAACTGTGTGTCCTTGGGCAGGTTGCTGAATCCCCATGAATCTTAGTTTCCTTATCTGTCATTCATTCATTCAACAAACATTTATGAAAAATCTACTTGCAATTCTGCCCCAGGCATTAGGGAAACCAAATGGTCTTTGCAGAGCTCACAGTCCAGTCAAAGAGGTGGATAGTTCAATACCCACCGCCAAGGGCCGGGGAGTGGGAGGAGAGAGAGAAGCATCTGCTCTAACCTGTGGGCTCCCGGGAGGCTTCTTGGGGGAGGTGATGCCTTGGTCACTCCCTGTTTGAAGGATTAAATGATGTCTTGTTTTTGAGCCATGAAAGTGAGAGTGTATGAAAAGGCTCAGCACAGCACCCTGTGCAGGGATAGCTTCCTTTTCCTTCCCTGTGAGACAAGGAGAGCAGAGGTCTTTCCCCATTTTCCAAAGGAAGAAGCTAAGTCTCAGTAGTGGGAAGTGACAGACTCAATGACCCTGCAAACCAGCAGCAGAACGGGAGCCAGACCTCAGCCTGCTGCCCTCCCCAGCCCCTGGGAGGCTGTCCCCAGCTGTCCACACAGGCCGGTCTCCCTTCTCCCATGGCTGGGATGCCAGACAGAGCCTGGACTACCCCCAGCTCCCAGACAGCTCTCCTGAGACACTTTCATAATCACACTTTATTCTGAGTTTGATAAATAAAGGTAATTGTAGGACAATTAGACTCTCATCTCTTCCAACATCTTAATTGGAGCGAGATGCATGATTCTTTCTTGCACATCATTTTGCCAGGTATATTTGGGGCTTTTCATCTGGACCTCCTCATGCACTGTAGGAAGAGTGATGGCTTGGACACCACTGCGGTGACAACCCTGGAAGCCAGCAGGCATTTCCCACACGGCCCCTGACTAATCACCATGGATGCCTCCTGTCACATGCCAGGCAGGTCCCCAAGTAGATCATGGCCTCCTAACTACTGTCATCAATCACATAGTCATGGTGCTCCCTGAAGGCCTGTGCAAGTGAGAAGCACGTGACTTGTGGAATCTGAGGATCCAAGTTCAAATGCCCGCTCTGTTATCAACATGCTGTGTGACCTTGGACAAATTGTTCCCCTCTCTGAGCCTCAGTTGCTCCAAATAAGGATGATCATTCTTAATGCAATCAAATAAGACAACGCAAATGACAGTGCTTTCTGAGGGGCTGGGCAGGCATTGCCTGTGTGCTACCTTTCCCCATTGCCATCCTCTAGCGTCCTAACTGGCAAGCAAAACCTGATCAAAGGGAAAGGAAGGCCGAATGTGAGGAGGGACAGGCCTTTCTCTTTGTACAGGGAGTCAAAATTACAAACAAACAAACAATAAAAACTCAAACACACAAAGGAAAAGTAAATGTAGTTTTCTTACATTTCTTCCAACTGATTGCATCTCATGCTGGAACCCCCACCCCACTGATGGCAGAAGAAGAGAAGAGGGTCTCTTCATTGGCAAGTTCACGGCAATTAAAGATGATTCCCCTGCAGTTCAACATGCTGTCTCTGGGGCTAACTCAGCTGCCTTGGGGTAAAGCTCAAAGTTTCAGGGTTTGTCCCCCCTTCCTATTTCTCCTTCCAAGTATGTCATCCAGAGTAGAAGGGGGCGGAAGAAGCTGACAGAGCTTCCTGGCAGCAGCAGGCTGGGGTCTCCAGTCTACATGTTGCCTGCCTGGTCCACACTGGCATCCACTTGCTTGTCTTCCTGCTTGTCTCAGCACTGGCCAAAGTCCCACCTGCTGGCAAGGTACTAGCCTCGCCAGACGTCAGCCTGAGCTAGCCTCCACTGCTGTGGTCAGTGGAGACCCCCATTGCCTCTGATCACAACTGCCCTCTCTGCTGTTCTCTTGGTCCTGTGGGCCATGCTGGAATTCTGGACCCCCTGTGCACCCCACACAGGTCATAGGGACTCAGCAATGCTAGGTCCACCTCACCTAACTGGATACTTCCTTCCACCAATGTCGTGTTTCCACCCCCACAATCTCACCCTTCCCCATGTTGGCTGAGTGGCATAGTGGACACCAGCCCTGATCTCCTAGGACCTTGTCTAAAGTCTCTAGGACCTGTGGTGCCCTCCCCAGCAGGGCAGGCCTGGGGGTCTCTCCTTGGGACCCAGACCATGCCTTCAGCCTGGTGGCTTCTCATCAGAACTGGTCTTCTCTCCCCTGAGGGCTGGCCCTCCTCTTCCTCCTCTTGTCTGGTGGGAATCCCCCGCTCCTCGGCCCCCTCTTCCTGTGATCTCAGAGTCAGCCTGGCTGGGCTCTTGATATGCAAAGAGGACTTGGGGGATTTAGAAAGCCTGCTCCCCTCTCTCAACAAAGCCTGGCTTCCAAGACCATTATCTGGCTAAGGACTGCAGGATCCTATTCAGTCAAAGCTGAACATCAATGCTTTCCTTTTGCTCTCATGATCCCCAATCCTATTTCTCTAGAAGACCCTTGATGCCTCTGGCTGAAAAAGAAGAGAGTCACATAAAAGCGGCTCAGAAACACACAGGTACATTAAATATACATCATTCCTGTTCTTCGGACCCCTGGGATATCAGAGCAAAAAAAAGTCCTTGGAAAGGTCCTCACCCACCATCTTCCCTCACCCAGTGTAGAGGCCCAGAGAAGGTAAAGACAGCAAGGCAGGACCTGGTACCCATGTCCCCTGATGCTCAGACTCTTCCCACGCTAGGTCTCTGCCTTAGTTGGCCAGAGCTGCTGTGACAATACCACACAATGGGAATGGGTTGGCTTAGACAACCAGCAATTATCATCTCACAGTTTGAAGGCTAGAGGTCCAAAATCCAGATGTCAGCAGGACCATGCTTTCCCCCAGGGTCAGCGGCATTCTGGCAATGACAGCCCTCCATCACGCGGTGATCCCTCTCTCCTCTGGCTTCTCCCCACTGACTGCAGCCAAATTCCCTGTCTTTATAAGGCCTCTGGTCATACAGAGTAAGGCAAACCCTGAATTAGTTTGGACAAACCTTTACTACAAACATCTTCAAAGGTCCTATTTACCAGTGGGTTCCCACCCACAGAATGCAGATTAAGATTTGAACATGTCTTTTGTGGGGTACAGGATTCAGTGCCCAACAGTCACCATTAGAGAAAGGGGTTGCTGGGAGCTCTCATCTGGTGAACCTCCCATGTCTGGGCACTTTCAGATGCTCTCTGAAGCAGGAATTATGTCTGTCTTGCGCTCTAGTGCATTCCCACCACCAAGCCCAGGGTCGTGAGCATAGTGGATGTACATAAAGCAACAGTAAAGGAATGAATGGGACTTCTCGTTCCAGGCTCACGCAGCTCCTGGCATGACATCACCACCCCATTTTATAGCTCAGTTATGGTGAATTCCTCTGTCCAAGTACATCTGTGCCTCAGCTGTGCTTTCTGTCTGCACCTGCGTTCCCGGGCCGGTTGCTACCCGAAAGGGAACCCTCCCACCTTGAGAGCTCCTCCCACCACACACAGTCCTATGGGGTGTCTTACCCCCCACTCCTGTTGTCCTCAGCTTAAGTCAGCCATTTCCTCTCTGAGCCTCAGTTGCCCCACCTTCAAATATGACAGTTTGATGAGACTGGCTTTCAGCTATATTTTAGCAGTGGAAAACCAGAGCTGCTTTCTTCTAAGTAAGGAGGTGGGGTCCTCCCATGGTGCCTGAAAAACTGAGATAGATATGTATATATATATAATCAATGGTTTTGCAGATCCCTTAAAGCATAGATGCAATAAATAATTTGAAAATCACTGAACTGGATGGTTACTTCGGGGTCCTTCCATCATCCACTTGATTAAAACTTAAGACCCAGAGGTTCTAGACACAATAGAGTCAGAACCATATTTAGCTGCAAGTAACAAAATTAATTTTTTAAAAACTCTGAACTGGGGCTTAAGCCAAAGAGGAGTGTTCTAGTTCTCATCTAACAAGCAGTCCAGAAGGACTAAGGCTGGGAGAGGTACACCCCAATGCCACTGGGCTCCCTCCCTCTCTCCATTCAGCCATCCTCAGCATGTGGCCTCATCCTCAGACTCATGGCCTCAGGATCATAAAATGGCTACTCCTGCTCCAGCTTCTTGTCTGAGTTCAGGGCAGGAAGAAAGAGACAGACAGGAAGAAGAGTAAAAAGCCCATCCCAGTTGAATGACCTCCCTTTAAAGGCTCTGCTGAAGAATCTAAGTGAATCTGCTTAGATTTATGGGTCCGAATTGTGTCATGCAGCATATCAATATACTTGGGAAAATGGGGAAATGGTTTTGTTTTTTAAACCTGAGCACACTGTCACTCTGAAGCAAGCCTGGGTTCTGTGAGGACTGTGGGCAACTAACTGTATCTGCCACAGGAGGCCTGGGTCCAGGCCCAGCCTGCCAATAACATGCTGTGCGGCTTTGGGTGGGTCGTTTTCCCTCCTCTAGGCCTCAAATTTCCCCATTTCAAAAATGGGAGAATTGGACCAGGGTACTTGTGCTAGTCAGGATTACCCATAGAAACAGAACTGGCAGGATATAGCTATACACAAGTAAATATTAAAAGATTTATTGTAAGAATTGACTCACATGACCATGAGAATTGACAAGTCCAAATTCCACAGGGCAGGCTGCAAGTTGGAAACTGATGAAAGTGGTGTTGAATTCCTCAGGAGAAGCTGGCTGGCTGAAGGGGAGTCTGGAATTCTTTCTGACTTCTGAAATCCTTAGTTGTGGCTTTAAAACCTCCAACTGATTGAATGAGGAGACTCCTCAATGCTGAGGGCAATCTCTTTTCTTAGTTGTAGATGCAATCAGCTATAGATGCAATCAACTGATTATAGTTGCAAATCATCCATGGAATACCCCCACAGTATCAATCAGGCCAGTGCTTGCTTGACCAAACAACTGCACACCATGACCTAGCCAAGCTGATGCACAAAATTAACCACCATGGTACTCTAGGACTTTATCCAGCCCTGGTCACCTGGATGTAAATCCTGACATCACTGTCTACTAGCTGTATGACCTGGGACAGGCTATCTAACAACCCTGTGCCTCAGTTTCCTCATCTGTAAGATATGGGTAACAATGGAGCCTGCCGCATAGGGTTGTGAGGACTGGATGAGTTATAATGTGTAAGGTACTCAGAAGAGAGTCTGACAGAAAGTCAGAGAACACTATCCATTAGCACTGCTGCTGCTAAGCTTCTGGGAGTCCTGAGGCCTGAGTTCCACTTCTGAATGCCCTTGGGTGCTGTGACCAGGGGCGGGTCTCTTCCCCTCTCTGGGCCTCATTAGCCCATCCTGTAAAACAAAGGTGCTGGGTTGGATGCTCTTAGGCACTGGACTGGGATGTTGACTGGGCAGCAAGTCCCTTTATGAGATGGAAGCAGGGGCAGGAGAAGAAGGGGTCAGCTGGTTTCCTGTCGCCTGGGCAGCGACCTGGGAAGCGCAGACTTCCTGTTTCCCAGAGGGAATCCAGGGCCACTGTGTCCAGCCCCTCCCCTCCTGCCACTCCCCTCTGTAATGGTGGAAACTGTCGCTGGGGCAACCTTCCCCTGCGTCATCTCCCCCTTGGGGCGTGGGCGAGGTATGTGGGTGAAAGAAGTACCACAACAATTGCCCTTTGTCTCTGGCTCTGACCTCCCAGAGCCTTTCCCATTTTCCCCTCATTCTGCTTAAACTCACCACAACCCTGAGAAAGGGTCTCACCCATTTTCAGGATGAGGACACTGTGGCACAGAAGGCAGGTCACTTGGCCAAGGTCATGGACTGGTGAGCTATGGAGCTGGGATGGGAACCCGAGTCTTCTGAAAATACAGGTCCAGCCTCTGGCACTGAATGCATGCCCCTTCAGGGCCCTTAGACACCGAAAGAGCCTAGAGCTTGACCCTTCAGTGGCCTGATGGCCGGGGTTGTGACTCGGGCCACTGCCACCTCCTCCAGTGCTTCCCTAAGTGACATGGCTTGTCTGCCTTTAACATGCACACAATGAGCAGCTCCTCAGTGCCTGCCCTGGGGCAGGGTGCTCCAGAGATCCACGGCACCCAGGCCACAGCACCCAAGCCACAGAACCACAGAACAAGGTGGCCACTCCTACGAGCCACTGGCTGGGAGCAGGGGCCTTGGGGCAAGGCAGCCCCAGGTTTCCAATTGCCGACTTTGCTTCTTGCAAGCTGGCAACTAAACTCTCTGAGACACTGTTTCCTCATCTGTGAAATGGGGCCGTGAGCTAATACTTCTGTTTCTGGATGGTGGTACAGATCACATGAGTAATCCATGTCACATGCCCAACCCTGACACAAGCCCATAAAAAGGACTCAAAGTCTAAGCTTTTCACTTTGGTGCTCCCATCCCATTAACCAGTCCCAGCTCCTCTGGACCTGAAGTCCTGCCGTGCAGTGCACCCTTTTTTTTTTTTTTTTTTTTAAATTTTACCAGGAAGTCCCAGGGATTGAACCCAGGTCCCTCCATATGGGAGACAGACACCCAACCATTTGAGCCACATCTGCCTCTTCCTGCCATGTGCCCTTTAAACCCAAAGGCTGCTATAATAAGCGCCAGCATCTACTGAGGACTTATTGTATGCCAGGCACTGTTTATGCACTAAGTGTATATCATCTCATTGCATCTTTATAACAGTCCTATGAGGTAGGGACAGCTATTACCCCAATTTACAGAGGAGGAAGTGGAGGTTCAGGTAACTTGCCTGAGTCACAGGCTAGAAACAAGCTGGACTGAAACCCAGCGAGTCTGGCCCAGAGCTCCTCCCTGCAGCTTCCCTGCCTCCTAAGTGGCAGTCCCTGGGGCCAGGCCCCTCCAGCCGCTCTGCCCTCCTGGCCCTCCTCTTGCCCATTACTGCCCCTTCCCCAAGCATCTTCCCCATGCCTGGACTCCCAGCCCCTGTCCCTGCCCCTCCCACTGGAAGCCAGCCCATATCACCTCAGGCCCGATGCTCAGCTTTTCAGCTGAATCTGAAAGGAGAGGTTATGTTTAAAGCGGTGCAGCTGGAGGAGAGGACAGTTTAGTTGGGGAAACGTCCAGGCAAACGTGTGGGGCTTGGAGGGAGGGGAGTGCGTCGAGCCCACAGGAAGCAGTCCTGTGGACACTGAGCAAAGGGCAGCAGGAGATAAGGCAGGAGGCCAGGTCGGGGCTTGGGGGGGCGGGTGAGCTTCGAAGGCCAAACTAAGGAGGCTGGATGTGAGCCAGTGGGCAAGGAACGGGAGCAGGGGTGGGACAGGGCCAGCAGGACTGTGGAAACCCTCCCTCCCTCCAGCAGCACAGGCTGGGTAGGGCAGCAGGAGAAGGTCAGGAGGCCGCCTCCAGAGAGAAAGCCGTCACAAACTTGGCTGCAGATGAAGGGCATGGGGGGCCGACATTTCCCGGATGTGGCTGGGCTGAGGCTCTGACGTAGCCCCTCCATCCCACGTGTGCACAGACCCCCACGTGATGTCTCATCACCAGGACGATGCCCGTCCATCCTCATTAGAAGGAGGGGCAGACACGGATTATCTGAGAGAAGAGGATCCTGCCCCCACCCTGTCCTGAGCCAAGTCCCCTGAAACAGGACAGGGAACAGCAATAACTGACATTTATTGAGCAGTTATGATGCACCAGGCACTGTTGTAAGCATTCTATGTGGATTAGTTTGCTTACGCAGACAAGCAACCCAACGAGGCAGGTGCCATTATTATCCCCATTTTATAGATAAGGAAACTGAGGTTAAGAAACTAAGTACATGTTAGACTTGGACTTGGAACACAACCAGATCCAGAACAATCCCTATGCACCCGGGAGGGGCTGAGAGACAGAGCTGGACAGCTTGGGGATGGAAACAGGGGGCAACATGCCCATGATGTCTGAGGGCTGGCCTCAAAGGCCAGGCAGGAAGGAGGTCATTTCAGTGGAGGCCAAAGCAGAGGTCATGCCCCAAGCCCAGCACCTGCCACTACAAGAGCTCTTCTGCCCTCTCCACCCAACACAACCCCCAGGGAAGAGGTCCCAAATGACTTAGATTAGAGTTCTGCTACACTCAATGAAAAGGGGGCTAAAAATAAGAAATTCAGATCAGTGATAAAAAAGAAAGTTACATTTCTTATACACTGATGTTGTGACTTCATACCTGATGTCCTATCATCAAACCCATTATATGGTTGAGGAAACTGAGACTTAGAGTAAGCAGTGAAGCTGTATATGGACGACCTCCAGGGTGCCATCCCATGATCTCACAGTTACTCAGTTCAGCGTGAGTAAACTTCGATGTACAGTGGGACAAGCTGGGGCTTGACACTCTGAACATTCCTGGATTCAAACCCTGTCTCTGCCACTTGACTGCTGTGTGGCCTCAAGCATATTGCTTCTCTGAACTTCAGTTTCCATGCCTGTAAGATGGAGCTAGTAATAGCCTCCTTCATAAACACTCATTGGGCATCCAGTCTGGGCCAGGCACTGTGCTAGGAGCTGGGGATATAGGAATGAACAAACTTTTGGGAGTCCACTGGGGTCCATCTCGCCTGTGGGGTTACTGCATGAATGATGGACCACTTCCCTTCTTACCCGCCCCCCCCAGGCACACCCCCCAGCAGTGCAATAAACACCTGTCTGGTGGTTCTAAGATGTTATGACAGAAGACCATGATGGAGTGTGCTGCTGAGAGGAGAGACAGGCTGGGAGATCATCCCCTGCCCTCTGTGGCCCAGCCTCACCCCTCGGTTGCCTCTGCATTTTCTGGAACTGTTGGCCTCCAGGGCTAGCCTGCTGCCCTGCTCTCCAGCTGTCAGAGGTGATTTCACGTGGGTAGAAATGAAAACTGTGGGGCGGAGCTGGTTTCTCGGCCACTGCTTGGGCACAGGAAACCAGTCCAGTCTGGGGAAAAGAAACCCCAGGAACCCATCTCACCAGTCTGCCTGGGGAAGGGCTCCCGGCCTTCCTTCCAGAGAGTAGCCCCATCCCGAGTCAGCCCTGGGCAGGCCACGGAGGCCTCCAGGCAGGCCTGTGTGTGTGTGTAACTGTGTGTGCCTGTATCTCTGGGTGGAATCTGTGTGTGTGTTTGTGTGTACATCTCAAGTTTCTGCAGCCCCAGAGGGAAAGGGTGCCCCAGACCACACAAAGCCAATGCCACAGACAGACCCATGCACATGTGCCCAAACGCCCAGGCACAGTTACAGACACACCACACACACACCAACTTACACATGCCCATACACAGCCACACACCCACAACCCACAGAACACACACAGAGACATGGACAGAGACTGTAGACACCAGGAGCTGGACCAAATCCTCGGGGTGATGACTTCAAAAAAGGTTCACAGCCTTGGGGGTACAGGCATGTGGGGTCTCTCAGTGGAGCAGAGGGCGAGACAGTAGGGACACAGGGCCCAGAGGAGGGAGCACCAGCTCTGCGAGAGACCAGGGAGGGCTTCCCAGAGGAAGCAACAGAAGCGTGCTTCAGGAAGAGGGGCCTGGCATTTCTCCATCCATCCTGCTCTCGTAGGAACTGATCTGATGTGTTCTTTCCTAACAATTAAATAAGATGTCAAGAGTGCAGAGAGAGGAAGAGGGAATGGGGGGCCAGTGTGTTTTGGAGTTTGCTCACTGTTGGGGGAGAGGCCCAGAAAGAGCACACCTCGAGCCCTCATCGGCCTCCTGCCCACCAGGCCTTCCCCCATAATCCATCCCCACCTCTAGCCACTGTCCACCTCTAAGTCCCTTCTCACCCTCCATGCCTGCAGTCATCACTGATTATTGCTGTCTATCCAGAAACCCTGCCCCTATCCCCCAGGTAACGGGAAGGTGCTTCCTTCCTTTAGGGAATTGCCTCTCCCTTACTCCATGGGGGTGGCACAATCCCAGTCGCCCAGCCCCTTGGCCCCAGGCTGGGCCAGAGACCCAGCTCAGGCCACCATAGTCTGCCACCACCCTAATGGTGGTGATTGGCCAGGGACGGGCATCAGAGCCCAGGCCAGCCAGTCGGTCTCCTTCCCTGGGATTTCACATGTGGCCAAGGGAAGAGAGAGGCTCTCAGGCTGTTACCTCACAAGCTAGAAGGATGTGACCCCACACCACCTGGCCAAGTCCACCATCTGCCCCCAGCATGGAGAAAGGCTGCGTGGTGAGGAGGAGGCCAGCAGAGAGAGAGGCAGAAAGCACGACAGCCCCAACCACCACCTTGATCCAGGTGCACCCGAGCTGGCACATCTCATCCTTCCCAGGGATGAGCGCCAATAAAGCCCCCTCCTCACTTTTTCTGGTTTGGGTTCTGTCACTGGCAACTAGAGGAGACCTGACTAGCACAGTCGCCTTTTCATTCTCTCTCCCACCTGTCCTTGGCCCAGTGCCATCTCCCATAGGCACTGCCCCATCGACCTCACGCTCCTCTCCAATTCCATCCTCCCAAGCCCCCTGCCATCAGCCCTGAGCCTAAACCACCATCCTTCCCAGAAGGAGCTGTCCAGGGGCTCCAATGGCAGCTGAAGCCAGAGGCGCCTCTGGATGGTATTCAAGGCAGGAGGCTTCCTTTGGCTGGAAGGAGACGTGGCCCCCTCTCAGGTAGCAGGGACCTTTGCCCACTTCTATGGCATCACCCCACTCTGGTCTTCCTGCCTCCGACTCAGACTCTGTCCTCTAACTCGTCCTCCACTCTGCACCAGGGAGAGCTTCCCAAAGTGCAAATCTGACAGTGTCGCTCCCCACGCCCAAGAACACTGGCAAGCTCTCTGACCCTCGGGGATAAAGCCCAGCTATTACTCAGGATATAGATTAGCTAAAATAACACTAGCTTAAAAAAGGAGAAGCTTTTGCTCCCTCATACAATAATCCGCACATAAACTGTCCAGGGTGTGGTGGCTGTGCTCCTCGACCTCAGGGACCCAGGTTCCTTCCATCTTCTTGCTCCATCATTTCTGGGCTGTAACCCTCATTCACATGCCCCAAACCACCTGCCAGCCATTGGGAAAGGGAAAAGGTGGAGGGAAAGGCATACCACTACCCTTTAAGGGACCAGCCCTGAAACTGCCTACTGTACTTCTACTCACATCCTATTGGCCACATTAGTCACATGACCCCACCTAGCTGCAAGGGAGACTGGGAAATGTAGTCTTTCTTCCAGTCAGCCATGTTTTATTATAGTGGAAAGAAGGGAGAATGGCTATTAGGGGAACAGTCAACAGTCTCTGCCACAGCCTGACATCCAGGGCCCTTCACAGCCAGCCTTGTCTGTCTTCTTTTGGGGCTTCATATTTTTGGCATGCTGTTCACTTTTGTTCACTTTCCCTTGCTTACCTCCTGAACACCTTTTCATATATAAAGACCCAGCTCAGAAGGGCCTGTCTCTGGGAAGCCTTTCTTGGCTATCCCCACCCCAGCCTGAATTAGGGGTCTCAGTTTCTGCTGATCACACAGTGTGGTCTGTAAGAGTCCACCTCCCCTCCCAGACTGCAAGCAACTCCACGTCAGGGACCATGATTTCTCAATTCTGTATCCCGCTGAGCAACCCTTGAGCCTTAAACAGGATGGACATGAGGGAATATGAATGAATGAATGAATGAATGAGCAAGTAATCCAACTGAATTCAAATTTTTAAATTGATAATTAATGCTTATTGATGGAATGAATGGCTCTGGGCCTGGGGAGGCTCCTGTGCATTACAAGTGGGCTGCTTAGGCCAGCAAGACTTCCCTAGGGGATCTTACCTCTGATGTACTGCTCCCCTCCGTGACTGTCTAGCCCCTGCTTGACCTTTAAGACTCATCTTTTTTTTTTTTTTCTTCCCGAGGCACCGGGGCCAAGAATTGAACCTGGGACCTCGTCTGTGGGAAGCCGGCATTCAACCACTGAATCACATAGGCTCCCCTGAGTTGGTTTTTCTTTTGTTTTGCTTGTTGTTCGTTTTTCAGGAGGCACTAGAAACTGAACCCGGGACCTCCCATGTAGGAAGCAGGCACTCATCAGCTTGAGCCACATCCACTCCCCTAGGACTCATCTTAAAAGGCCAGGTCCTGAGAAAGGCCTTCCCTGACTCCTCCACCACCCCTGACAGCACTATCACCCCAAGTCAAGGCAGGCCCTCCCGCTACACAGTCCATAGGACCCTGTCCTCCCTTTGGAGCACTCAGCCCAAATGGAATTAAGTGACATACCATGCCTTGATTTGTCCAAGGTCTTTCTCCCCAGGAGACTGGAAGCCCCATGAGGACAGGGACAGGTCTGTCTCTTTCATCACCGTGTCCCCAGAGCCTAGCAGTGCTTGACACACAGTAGCTCTTCAGTAAAAATTAAATGAGTGAGCTTGACCTCTTGAGTGCTTCTTAAAGGGTTGACATTGCGGTCCCAGGGAGGGTCTGAATAATGCCTGTAGTGTAAGTGGATAGGTCAGCAGCCTCGGTTCTGTGTGGCAGGTGGCAATGAGTCTGTGCCTAAGATAGGTCTGACTGAGGAATCTGTGGGGACGAGGGTCAAGGAGAAGACGACCCCTAATTCCCATATCACAGAGCCCTTGGCTCCATCTCTTACACAGAGAGTAATGAAAGGTTTGGGTACCATTCTTCCATCTTGACTGCTAGGAAGAGAGGAGGACCCAATGGAAGGCATGGATGGCAAGTTACTTAACTATGCTGTGCCTCAGTTTCCCCACTGAGGAGGGGGATAACAATACCTTCCTCAGGGGCTGTTGTGAAGATTAATGGGTTAATCCACGCAAAGTGCTCCTCCAGGACTTAGTCACCATAAATGACTGCAAATAACACGAAGGGGCAATGAAGATACATGAGTTCCAGAGTCAGACAGGCCCGCAGGGAACCCAGCGCCACCTTATCTGAGCCTCAGTTTTCTCATCTGTAAAATAGGGGGCCAACACCTAACCCCAGGGGCTGGGAAAGATGCAGTAAGTCAAGGATGTGACGGATTTGGCACCATGTCTGGCACCAGGAAATCCTTTCCCTGACCCCCAAGACAGAAACGAGAGAGGTGGATGCAGAGAAGACTTGCCTGCCTTGCCTGCCATGGACGCAGGGGCCTAGCCAACGACCTTGTTCACAGCAATCATCACCCGGATGCTCGTTAATATGATAACACTGGGCTCCCAGCCGCCGCTTGGCTCCGACACTTCTCGCTCTCGGCAGCACCTCTCATCTCTGCCTGGTAGGGGGCTCCGTAAACACTTATTACACTACGGTCCCTGGGGAGGCTGCCAGAAGCAGCAGCAATTCCAGGCGCACAGCTCAACTCTGGGCCGCAGGCTCTGCTGTTAATAAGCTTCAGAGCACACAATCGGACACACACACACACACACACACACACACACGGAATTGTGCAGTGTTTTCCAAGCTCCCTGTTGGCCATTAATAACAATTACTCACAATGATTGAGCCTTACATTATAATAGTAATAGTGAAAACATTAAGCATGTCCCATTTGCCAAATACGTTTCTAAATGCTTCATTTGCATTAACTCATTGAATCTAAATGGGTATTCCTGTTGAGTCCATTTCACAGCTGAGGAAACTGAGGCTCTTGAAGGTTACAGGACTTGCCTCCAATCATCATCCTCGACAGCATCACTGGTATCTGAGTGTTGGGAGGCTGGCTCCAGAGGCTTTGATCATGATGTCCATAAACACTGCCTCAAAGAGCATTAGCTCACTCAGTCCTCAGGGTGGCCCAGGTCCTTATTCGTCCCATTGCACTAACGAGGAAACAAGCTCAGAGACGTGGCATTGCTTGCCTAGGAACACACAGCTAGGACTCGAGATCCACAGGCCGCCTGACTTTGGAGCCTGCCATACCACTCCCCTGAGATGGAAGCAGGGAAGGGGATACTGTTCCTCTTTTAAAGATGGAGAAACTAAGGCACAGAGAGATTAAATGACTTTCCCATTGATGGAGAGAGCCTGGGCTAGCTCAAGTGCCTGGATTCCTTGGCACTCTCTTCCCTGCCCCTCAAACAACAAGCCTCCACACAGGGGCCTAATGCCAGGCACAGGCCCAGCTGGCTCAGTCACGGGGGATTCGGCATCCAAGGGCCGTGGGTCACCTGGGGCTCCCCCCGACCACTGTCTTTCTGTACCACCACCTCTGAGCCGCATGTCCCTGGGCCTGAGTTTCCTCAAAACGGGGCAACAGCTGACACTTAGGGAGCGTTTTCAGCATTCCAGGGCCGTGCTTTCCAAGAAACATTTCATTTTATCCTCATCACAAGACTAGGGGGATGATACTTAAAGGGTCTATGATTTTTAAGAGTCCGTTGTTCTACAGGATTCTATGTTTCCCACAGGGTCTGTTGTGAAGGATTCTGTGATCCTAAAAGGAGTCCGTCATTCTGGAATGTCAAGTGCTGGAAGGTGCCTTGGTCTACAGAAAAGGCTAAAGGATCTAATGAACTGTTGATTTGTTGAGACTTGAGGGCAAGAGGCAATTTGTCAGTCCTTGGACAGCCTTGAAGGCGACCAGTGTCCACCCCTGTCCCTGCCTCCCCTGCCCCCAGCTATGACATCAGGACCAGCTGAGGCAGAACAACCTGTCTCTCTGACGTGGCCGAGCATTTGGTGGGTGACTCGGCAGACAAAGGACTCCATGGAGCCGCCTCCGCTGCCCTGTCCCAGCCTCACACACAATGGAAGGACCTTTGGAGGTTGCATGCAGCCCACCCCCTCCCTCAGCTAGAGATGCCCAGAAATGCAGCTGAGTCTAGTCCCAGACCAGGCTCCCGCCCCCCTTGGAAGGGCCCCAGAAAGGAGGTGGGGAGAAGAGGGAACAGAAGGGCAGGGCCTCTCTTCACACTTCCTGACCTCTCTACCTTTGCTCATGCTGTCCCTGTGTCTACATACCCCTTCTTCCTCGATGATTCCTGCAAGGGCCAACTCAAGTCCCACCTCCTCCAGAAAGACCTCCTTGGTTCCTCTAACCCTGCTGATTCCTTCCTTCTCTAAGTCCTGTTCCATGACATCGGGAGCTAATGTGTGACTCAGATTCCAGGGTGTCCTCTCCAGCCAGTCCTCCCTGCTACCACCAGAGTGATCTTTCTGGGACACAGATGTGACCTTGTGACTCTCTTGCTATAGATCTACTCTCAAGCATGGCATTCAAAACCATTCCCAAGTCTGGTCCCATCTGGCTTCGTTTCCTGCCTCACATCCATGCGCTAAGGCTTGGCCAGGTGAAGTGCGAGCCTGTCTTCCAGACAACATGGGCACCCATGCAGCTCTGAGGAGTTGGGCCTGCCTCGAGCCCAAAAGACAGACACTGAGGGTCCCCTCTCCTACTTCACTCTACACCTGCGCACATGCACCCCAAGCTGCCACCAGGGAGCCCCTGGGGTTGCAGCCTGAAAGTGTGCCTTGGTACCACGGACAGCGCCGGGGGGCAGGCCCGGGGTGCTGCTAAAATCCACCTACCCACAGGCACATCCTGGTGCAAACATGTATCTCACACAGCAGGCATTTGTTGAGCACCAGGTACATGCCCAGCCCTGCTAGGCATTGCAGGAAATGCCAGAGGAAAAGGCAGGTTGTTCCCCCAAGGAACTCACTATCTGATTGGGGAACTGATCACTCTGCCACCAACCTCTCACCTTCCTCCTTGCAGGCTGCCAGAGCCATCTTCACAAACCAAAAATCTGACCATATCACTCCCTAAAAGCTCCAATGACACCTGCCCCCCCACCCCCACCATGGCTTATAAGGTAAGCTCCACCCCACTTAGTTCGGCATTCAAGGCCCAGCCGCCTCCTGCCCCCACTGCCCCTCCTGAGCTCAACACTCCAGCCCTGCTTGACTTCAATCCTTCCCCAAATATGCCGGGGTACATCTGTGGAGTATTCTCCCCTCCTCTTTTCAGCAGAACTCCATAGCCTTCACAACTCAAATCAAATATTTCCTCCTCCAGGAAGGCCCCAGATCAGTTGTTTCCTCCAGTGAGCTCCCACAGGGTTTTGTGCCTGCCTCTATATCCCCTGGTGCTGTGGGATTCTACCATGCTTCCCTCATGTCAAACAGAACTTAACTAAATTTGACTGGACCTCTTAGAAAAGGAGTGGGGATTACCAGAAGGTAGGGGCTTTCTGAGAAATGTAGCTCACTGACCACAGTGTCACTAATGTTTGTATTTGACAACCTCGGACTTACATGGGAGCCAAAAAATAAAATAATGTCAAAGCTGTCCTTTTTTTTTTTTTTTTTTTT
>JAQZBX010036714.1:5638-24172 GCA_029593785.1 Cabassous unicinctus
AGTAAAAAAAAAAAAAAATAAGACAATGAGGGACCATGCAGAAGAAATGGTCAATATTCATAAAATAAATAAATAAATAATAGAATTTAGGGTGATGAATAGCACAATGCAAAAAATAATTTTTATATTTTTAAATTTTTTATTTACTATTATTATTTTGTTGTAGGATTTGTTATGGAGATATTTTGGAGTGCAGGTGT
The DNA here is from genome assembly GCA_029593785.1 of Cabassous unicinctus. Classification (NCBI taxonomy): domain Eukaryota; kingdom Metazoa; phylum Chordata; class Mammalia; order Cingulata; family Chlamyphoridae; genus Cabassous; species Cabassous unicinctus. The sequence continues at coordinate 5,839 of JAQZBX010036714.1, forward strand.
GATGCAACTGTGGTACAGGAGGATCACTGGTCTGGGGTATCAGTGGTGGGGGAGAAGTGTCGGGAGGTGTGCAACTTGGGCATGCCTCTATAGAATATGAATGTGTTCATGTATTCATGAGGTGTTGTTTCAGTGGGTGGAGAACAACAGAATAACTGGAACAGTATTGAATTCCCATCCTGGGGGTTGTGCTATATTCTTTTATACAGTGGCAAGATCTATTCCACCAAACATGGGACATGACTCCCAGGGATGAACCTTCCTGGCACCAAGGGATTAATACCAAGTGCCAACTAATGGTGCATTTGGAAAAAGACCTAGACCAAAATGGGGAACTATTAAAAACAAATGAGTTATTATGTCTAAGAGATTATAAAGTGAGTTGGAAGATCATTCCAGAAGTTAAACTTATGCACATTTCAAGAGGATCTCACTGACTGCCACAGTAAATATTGCCTTAACTATGGTTGCTCCTGAGGTCTCTAGAGACATTTATACACTGTAGGCAGGGCAGACAGCCCCAGGAATTCAGCATCCACCCCCATCAGTGGGCCTTACCATGGAATATATGATAACCCATCCCCCAATGTATCAGAGTTAGACTCATTTATAATTTCTCTACACATGGTTCTTTTGCCCTATTTATTTGAACCTATAATTAGCACTCTACCTGTTAAATATATGTCCTAGGAACTTAAATATTAATACTGTTTATATGTTGGGTGAGCCCTGAATCTCAGTAAAGTTGCAACCTATACTTACTCTCCAATTCATTGGACTCATCCAAGACAACTAACAAATGGATGATGATGGGCAACATCCATCCCAATAAACATTATATCTACAACTGCTAGCAGCATAGTCCCATCCATCTGACCCATGGGACCTAAGAACTCTGTTAACTGGAAGCAGAGTGGGCATCACAATTCAAACTCCTCAAGACTGAGGAATGAACAAACATAAGTGGGGAATACAACTATCGACTAAAGTAGACTTATTACTGTAGTAATGGAAGGACTTGTAGCATTGATATAAAGACAGTGGTCACCAGAGTTTCTGAGGGTAAGGAGAAGGAAGAATAAGTGTATTCTGAGTGGAGGGAGAAGGAAGAATAGGTAAATGGCATTTTGGAGACATTGGAGTCTTTCTGCATGCTATTGTAATGAGGGATACACACCATTATACATTTTGTCAAAACCTATAAAATTGTGCAGTAAAAAAGTGTAAAACATAATGTAAACTACAGACCATGCTTAGAAGCAATGCTTCAATATGTGTTTATCAATTGTCACAAATGTACCACACTAATGAAATTTGTTGTTAATGGGGAGAAGTGTGGGAGAGGGTGTTGGGTATATCGGAATACTGCATATATTTTGATTTACCATTTATGTAATCTGAAGATCCTTTAAAAATAAAAATATTTTTTAAAACTGTATTGTCATAAATATGTAAATAAAGACCAATGGAATGGAATTCAGTGTTCTGATATAGATCTTTGAATATATGACTGTCTGATATTTCATAGGGCCACAAAACCCACTCAAGTAGGTCAGAATGGCCTCTTCAACAAATGGTGCTGAAAGAACTACATATCCAAAAGAGTGAAAGAGAATCAGTATCCCACACCTTATAGAAAAATTAACTCAAGATGGATTAAAGATCTCAATATAAATGCCAAGACCATAAAGCTCCTAGAAGATCATGTAGAGAAACATCTAAAAGATCCTGTAGTAGGAAATGGTTTCAATAGCTTTACACCCAAGATATTTGCAAAAAAAATGAAAAATGGATAACTGGCACCTCCTCAAAATAAAAGATTTCTGTGTTTCCAAGGAGTTTCTGAAGACAGTGAATAGATAGCCTAACAAATGTGAGAAAATATTTGTGAACCACTTATCTAAAATAGGCTAATATCTTTTTCCAAAGATGAAGTAAAATAGCTAAAAAGCACAAGAAAATATGGTGAGCATCATTTGAACATCATTAGCTTTTAGAGAAATGCAAATCAAAAGTATAATGAGATATCATCTTACACATATTAGACTGATGGCTATTGAAAAACAGAGAACTACAAATGTTGGAGGATATGGAGTAAATGCAAACTTCATCCACTGCTAGTGGAAATGTAGAATGGTGCAGCTATTATGGAGGACATTTTGGGGATCCTCAGGAAGCTAACTGTAAAATTGCCATATGATCAAGCAATCCCACTGCTTTATAAATACTCAGTAAAACTGAAAGCAGGGACAAGAACAGATATATGCACACCAATGTTCATAACAGCATTATTCACTATTTCCAAATGTTTGAAGCAACCCAAGTGTCCATCAGCAGATGAATGGATAATGTGGTATATACATACAATGGAATAGTACTCAGCGGTAAGAACAAATGAAGTATTCACACACGTGAAAATTTGGATGAATCATGAAGTCCTTATGTCTGGTGACGTAAGCAGGTAACTAAAGGACAAATAATGCATGAACTCACTCATATGACCTAAACATATTGAGCAGACACACAGAAATCAAGTCAAGAAGAAAAGTTATCATGAGACAGAAAGGGAGTAGCATGAGGTGAGCTGATACTCCATATAGGAAGTACCAATGATAAGGTGGAAAAGGGTGGTTTGAAAGTGATGGAGGTGAGTTTGGTGCAGGTATATGCCTGGGGCCACGGGGCTGGACTGTGAGAGTGAGCAAGGTAGGAGAGTTGGGATGGACAAACCATGGAACTGGGGGGAAGGTTGGAGGAAGGAATCCCCAGGTGAATTCAGGGGATTTGCAGGATTTTGATTGACTCTACAATGGTGGGATTGTTCTTTTGGCAAACCTGGCAGGGGAGAGTCAGTGGGGCAATGAGCCAGTGGTGGGATGATATGTGGGAGAGGGTGCATTGGGGACATGCTTCTATGGAATATGAATGTGTTCATCTTGTGATAATGTGTTATCTCAGTGGATGGAGACACATGCAATAAATAAAGTATTTAACTTCCATCCTGGGAAAACAGCAACTTTCTCATATAAAGAAGCAAAAATCTCTCGAGTACATAGGCAGTGTCTAATAAAAGAAAATAAACCAGTATGTCAAGCCCTCAATATTAATGCATGTAATTGTGAACGTTGTTCTTGAATAAATGAAACTTTGTGGTTATTCCTTAAGAAGGAATGGGTAGAACATAGGACATTTTTGGGGCTACTGGAATTATTCTGCATGATTTTGCAGTGATAGATAGAGGCCATTATATATTTTGTCAAAACCTATAAAACTGTGTGGTGCAAAGTGTAAACCATAATGTAAACCATTGACAATAGTAACAATGCTTCAATTTTTGTTCATCAATTGTAACAAATGTAAAATACTCACATATGATGTTATTACTCGGGGAAAATGTTAGATGAGAAGGCAATCCCTCATATTTTAGAAATCATGTTTCTGTAACCTAAAGCTTCCTAGAAGATAAAGTAAAAAAAATTAATGACAGTGGGGGAACATACAATAGAAATTGTCTGTATACAAAAAATATGACAGAGCTTACAGAAATGTAAGGCACAATGAAAAAAAACTTGACTTTATTTTTAGGCAGGTTTTGGATTACAGAATAGTTACAACTATAGCAGGGGAGGAACATTGGTGCAGGTTGTCAGTGGAAGGGGGCTGTGTGTGAAAGGATGCAACTGGAGCATGCTGCTATGGAATATGAAAGTGTTCATGTGGTGATGGGGTATTTCCTCAATGGGTGGAGACCCACAGTACAAGCAAAACAATATTAAATTCCTATCCTGGGTGTTCCTGCTGCATTTTCTAGTATGGTGGCAAGAACCTCTAGAGTACATAAGCAATACCAAGCAAAAGTGAACAGCCAAATATGGCAGGCCATTGATATTAATGCTTGAACTTATGAACCATATTCTTATAAAATTTAAACTTAACTTAGGAATATATTTTCCTACAAGTTACTTCCTATAAGCCTCCTTATTACTCAAATATGGCCTCTCTGTAAGCCAAACTCAGTATATAAGCTCACTGCTTTCTCCCATGCATGGGACATGACTCCCAGGGATGGGCTCAGAGAGATTATTGCTAACCACCTACTAGCAATGCATTTGTAAAAAAAAAAACCTTGAAGAAATGGGGGAAATATTAAATACAATTGAGTTTTTATGTCCATTGGATTTCAAAGTGAGTCAGGAGGCCATTCCAGAGGTTATGCTTTTGCACATCTCAGGAGGATCTCACTGACTACCACATTAAACAAAGCCTCAAGCAGGGGTGTTTTCTGAGGGCTCTAGAGACATCTGGACCCTATAGGTAGGGCAGACAACTTCAAGAATTTGACACTTTGTCAGTGGGCCTTGCATTGGAATATATGATAACCTGTCTCCCCAATATATCAGAGTTAGAATTATTTATAATTTTCCTACATATGATTCTTCTGCCCCTTTTATTTGAACCTCAAGTTAACACTATACCCATTAAATATATGTCACAGTGACATAAAATTTGGTCTGTTCATATGCTGGTTGAGTCCTGAATCTCAACACCTTCTCTACAGTTCATTGAAACTTACCTAGGACAACTAACAAAAGAATGATGATAGAAAATTTCAGTCTCCAAAAACAGAGTACCTACAAGTGCAAGAAAGACACTTCCATCTTTCTGCCTCATGGGATCTAAGCCTGCTCTCCATTGTAAACAGAGAGGGCATCACCATCCCAAAGTTCTTAAGACTGCAGAATGAACACACATAAGGGTAGATATACAACTATGAACCAAAGTAGACTTATTATTCTTGTAATGAAAGAACTTATATCATTGATACAAATACAGTGGTCACCAGAGGTTCCGAGTGAAGTGAGAGGGAATAAGATGTGTAACTTGGAGCATTTGGGGGACATTGGAATTGTTCCACATGATGTTGCAATGATGGATACAAGGCATTATACATTTTGTCAAAACCTATAAAATTTTGCGATACAAAGTGTATACCATAATATAAACTACAGACCATGGTTAATAATGCTTCAATATTTGTTCATCGATTGTAACAAATGATCCATGCTATTAATTGAGAATGTGTGAAAATGGAAGAGGTGGGATATATGAAAATCCTCTATATTTTAGATGTAACTTTTATTTAATCTAAAACTTCCTTAAAAAATAAAAAAATTGAGATACCACTACACACCAAAAGGATGTTTCTTATTAAATTCACGGAAATAACAACTATTGGGGAGGGGTTGGAAAAATTGACTATGTTGTTTATGTTTGGTGGGTGGTTTCTTAGAAAGTTGAAGATAGAATTATCATATGGCACAGCAATCCCATTCCTCAGTATATTCTAAAAACAATGGAGATATGGGACTCAAACAGAAACTCGTATTCCTGTGTTCATAGTAGCTTTATACACATTAGCCAAAAATGGAAAAAAACACACATGTGCAAACAACAAATGAATGGATAAACAAAATGTGGCACATACAATGGAATATTATTCAGCCATAAAGGAATAATATTTTGATGCATGCTAAACATAGATAAACCGGGAAACTATAATGAATGAAATTAGTTACAGAAAGACAAATAGACTCTGATTCTCCTCATATGAAATAGCTTGAGAAATAAAATTCACAGAGAAAGAATTTACCAGGAGCTGGGGATAGAAGGTCAATTTTAGAAATTTAGGTGTAATTAAACATTTTTTCAATCCTGGAATAGGGGTCAAATTAAGTGAGAATGAAAATCAAAAACATCAACCTGATGGGTAAAAACATAGAGGTCAGAAACAATTCAATATATTCCTGATAACTTAGTATGTCATAAAGCAAGGATTTCATAGCAGTTGGACAATGACAATTTACATCTGTGGACAATAGATTATAAATTGTTAGAAAAATTTACATTGATTAATTACCTCCTGTATACATGAAAAATTTCAAATATAAATTTTAAATTAAAACAAAGGATTAAGAAGAAAATAGAAACAAAAGCATGTACAATTAGATGCATGTAAATATGAATTTTTACAGTGGCTATCAGTTGAAAAAGGAATATATGGGCAACTATTTTACAGCAACCACTTTGGGAATACACATTATCCTGAAATAAAATTCCTACTTGTGAGTCTTCATGATTAAGTGTAGGTATACATTTTGACTATTAATGACAGGGAAAATTCATGATAAATGAAGATAGAAAGCAGTTTCTATTACTTTGAAATATCTGGATGCAAAATTCAGGAAGTTTATTGTTCAAAAGCCTAAAAATATGATAGAAACTTATGAGATAAAACCTAAAATGACTGTTTACCCCTGGAATTCATTTTACCTCTTAATCATTTCAAAGAATTCTTATACGGTCTTATCAGAATAATATAGCACTTGGTGGCAAAGATGCAGCCTAGTAACCCTGCACTGGAAGCCAAGATGGAGAAAATCTCCATGGCCACCATGACCTTGCCCTTGGTGCTATGGTAGACAGGGAAGTAGGTGACCCACACACTACAAAACACCAGCATGATAAAGGTCAAGAGCTTGGCTTCATTGAAGGTGTTAAGGAGGGTCTTGGCGAGAAAAGCTACAGTGAAGCTCCCCAGGGCCAAGGAGTCCAGGTAACCCAGGACACAATAGAAGGGAGTGACAGAACCCTTGTTGCACTCAATGATGATGTTTCTGGGCTCAGAGTGTGTGCCTATGTCAATGAAAGGAGAAGAAGTTCCCAGCCACAGATAATCACTTGAATCGCGGTGCAGACAGGAATGACAGTGTTAGAAACTGGCTCATCTGTTAGCTTAGTGATGACACCAACAAAATGGATTCTTTACCCTCATTTCACTACTGTCCATGGTGCCTGCCTCATGGTAAGCTTTCTATGCTCTTTTTTTATAATATTGTCCCAAGAGAATTAGAGTTAAAGAGTTCATTATTCACACTCAGATTCAGTAAGAAAAGGGAAATTTAATTATTTCCCCTGGGACATCGTAAAATTTATCACCACCCTAATTTCTACTGATTATTGTTTTTTTTACATATATATCATTTTTAATATAATTTTTATCTTTTAAAGATATTTAGATTATGTAAATTTTACATAAAAATATATGGGATTCCCATATGCCCCAGTTCTTACCACTCCCACATTTTCCCACATTAACAACATCCTTCCTTAGTATTGTACATTTGTGTCAATTGAGGAACACATTTTGGAGCTTTGTCACTAAGCATGGATTATAGTTTACATTGTAATTTGCACTGTCTCCTTCACAATTTTGTAAGTTTTGACAAGACACATAACAGCCTGTATCTGTCATTGCAATGTCATTCAATCTGCAAAGAAGTCAAATAAAAAATGAAAATGTTGAAAGCAAATCTACTGTATTTCCTTGACAGTATATATATATATATCTTAACATCTGTTAGGGAAAGTCATTTTCCCTTCAAGGTTTTCATTTTTTATTTGACTACTTTTGCAGATTTATTTTTTCTTCTTTTTTCCATGTTAAAATTTGGAATCTATTTGGAATTCTATTACTACCACAAATTTATTTCTGAATGAATTGAAATTTTTATCATATAATTGCAGGATGAGGTGTGATTTTTAATTCCGATTCATTTAACTCTTAATGCAAGATTTGATAGATTTTTTAAATTTTATTTTAAGATCATAGTTTTAGATATTAAATACTTTAATAAGCATTTAGCATGTATTTGATGGCTATGCAGTTAATAATTTCTCTATTTCAACTATTCAGTTCTGCTGTTATAGCACAGACAATGTGGATATTTTAGCCATAATCAATTTAAAAATGATTGAACATGTCTGTGTTTCAAGAATCTTTTATTACAAAATACGCATATTTTGCTGATTCTTGACAAAGATCTGCATCCATTTTTCAGTGGTGATATTATGCAATGATATAAACATGTGAAATAATCAAAGGTAATTCTCTATCACAACTGTGTTCCCAGATACCCATTCCTTCCTCTAAGTGTAAATGACTGCCTTTGAATTCTGACTTTATTATTTAAGAGACATGCATTGCACAAACAAGCATGTGTTTGCTGAGTTGTGGGTCCAGTGTCTTTTTTTTTTTTCCTCTATTTTTCCTTCTTGTTTTACATCCTTATTTGTTATTGGAAATCCTTTATGAGAAACATAAGTAATTGCTTTTAGTTTGTACAAGTCTGAAAGCATCTATTCATTCTCTCCCAAGTGATTGAAACTAAATGGTTCTTAATGTTGATGTATTAGGAATTTTATGGTTGGAATTGTAGAATATTTATGGATACATTGAAATGATTACAACATTTAACTTTATGTTTTGTAAAAGCAGAGTCATTAATTAACACTTCCATATTTCTGACATCTTTCACAATACATGTTTTATTTTTATAGCTACTGTAAAGATATATTTGATATCTATGTATACATGGCAGCACATTTCATCATGCCAAATTATACCTTTTATTAGGATCTTGTGACTTCACTTAAAATACCTATTCTTCCTCTGTATTATATTATAAATTTCCTGAGGAGTTGGTTCAGGTTTTAGTTATTTAAACATTTATTTAAAAATTGATACACTCAATTATTAGATGTACATTTCACTGGGTTACTTCGTAGGAGATTGTTTGTGCTATATAATATATTTTTCAGACAGGCTATATAAGGTAATAAAATACTTCCAAAATAATGTCTATGTACCAGCTCTGTGCTTATCAAAACATGAAAAATTGCATAGCTGAAACAGTCATAGTACTTACAGTTGCTTTGATGATGCATTGCCTCGTAGATTTTAGCATGATCTACAATGAGCTCACAGAATAAGGCTGTATCACACTGCATTGGACAATAAAGAAAAATATTCATTCAAATCTGTGCTACAGTTAAGCCTAATAGAATGAGCATAGCCATAAGAAAACTTACCCAACTTGGGCAACACAGATGATTATAAGATGAATATGTCACAAGGGTCAGTGATTGCATAAAATGAGAAAAATGGAGTCTTCTGACGCCATTGAGAATTTCTTTGGGTTCCATCATATTGAGTAATTATTAGGTGTTATTATAGGATGGTTACATAATTTCATACCTGTCTGATTGGAAATGTCTCCCTCTGGGCATAAAACACAAGTAAAGCAATACATGGGCTTTCCTTCCAGTGGAAGTTTCCTGAATACTGAATGGCAGCTCTGGCTACATACAGATTGAGGTGTCTGAAGAGGAAAGAGGTAATTATTGGTCATAATATTGCACAATATTTCCAACTACAAGAAGATATCTATATTTAATCTCTTAATAAGAGAGTACAAATTCTCTTCTATTTCATAAACATGTTTCATACCAATCTCTACCTTGTTGATATTACCTGGACATCTAATTGTATATAAATATATATATGCAAACATCTAACTATAGTATCTGAACACTTCTATTTCACATATCATTAGTAAAATAACCTTGCTTTTACTCAATTCTAATTTAACCACATGATGAAAAAGTCTTTCAACACAAGGCTCTTTGTAATAATGATTCTAAGGCTTTGTATGCATGAGAATATTGTTACTATATGTGGCTGAATAGACAATTTTAAGTTCTAGAGAGGAGAACCCAATAACTTAAGTTGGCTCATTAGAAAAAAATTGGCTGCATAAAACAATGTGGACCAGGCAGAGACAAACAATAAGAGTATGATTAATCCAATTCTGGGGTCCTGAGTCTCAGTATGGTACCAATTTTTCAGAAACTTAACAGCACTTAAGTACAAATCATTATTGTTTCTCAAATCATCTGCAAAATTCCTTATGCTTTTTCAACTTTGGAAAGACTAAATGAAAGCCATGGTCCATGCTTTGAGGTATTAAGCCAAATGAAATTTTATACTGAATGTTATTGAAATATCCACAGGAAAGTTTGAATAGTGCAGATGAATTGAAGGTTTATATGTATACTTTACTAGTGTTTATAATGCCTCTAAAAATGAAGAAGTACTTAATACATGATTAAGACTTCTCAGGATATATAGAGGGAAAATGGAAACTAATTAAGTTAGTGTACTTAGTCAAATGCTGCATTATTATTTATGTCTAAATGAAAGATGATAGATGATATACCTGATATTTTTAAAGGCAATGTCTCAAAATATTTGTAAGTGAAATTACATAGCATGAAGTCAAGATATTGAATTCAAAATATGAATTTAGTCCTGAGATCAAGGGGTGCAAACTTAATCTAATATAAGGAGTGTGTTGAGATTAATGCATAATATATAAACCAAACTTTGAAATGGTGTCATACCTCTTCAAAGGAAGAGGCCGCTCGATCATCTCTTCATTGGAGAGCATACCTTGATTGTGTGAAATATTGGAGACAAATTCTCCAACTTTAATGAGGGGACCAAAACCAGCAGGGAAATTTACGGTGTTAAGGACACCAAAAAGTGTCTTTCCTCATTTAAGGACATGTGGTCCCCAACGCTGTTTGTAAATTGAATTTTCCTCAGAATTGGGTGAAACTAGAGGAGAGGCATAATTTTGAAGTGGGAAGTGGATTCAAATTAGAAATTGAAGGCTCATACCCATCAAATAATCCTTCTTTTCTTCCCCACCCTTTTTCAAGTAGTCTTTCTGATACAGACTTAGCTTTGTTTGTGTGTTCACCATTTCATGGATTTAGGTGAAACATTCTTCCATTCCATGAGAGAACAATAGAAGGATAAATTAATATAATCCTGATGCATCTCAGGATGTGGCTAGCAAGGGTTCCAGTGTGACCCTGAAAATAAAGCTGCTTGGAGGTCAAGCAATTCTTTTGCATATGGATACACAGCTTTCAAATCTTCATTTGTTGGAGGCTGTCATTTTTCCATTCAGTCTTCTTGGCACTCTTGTCAAAACCTCTTGACCAATGATCTTTACTGCTAAATTCTCTTTTTTATTACTTTGGTCTCTGTGGCTTTCCATAAGCATCTGTTTTCATAATCATAACTTTATAATAATTTTTGATATTAGGAAATGTGAGTCCTTCATATTTGCTCCCTTTTTCAAGATTGGATATTCAGGGACCCTTGAAATTTCATGTGATTTTAGATTTTTATCTTCAAAATTTGCTTTTGGAATTTTGATCTTACATATAAGATCATATCATTTGTGTCAACAGAAAATTTTACTTCTTAGTTTCCAGCATTGATAGTGTAAAATTGGAATGGTAAATTAATTTACTAAACATTTGATTTGCTTGAGCTTCCATTTTTTCCATGGTTTTATAAAGAAGAAATAGAGGTAAAGTGAAGCAAGCTAACATACCAATAATCCATTTCGGTGGTGATAAAACCCCATGCCACATCCTGAGAGGAAGAACTGTAACAAAGAGTTCAAGCTGACACTTGCAGGACCTGCTGTCCTTCACTAGATGACTACAATCCTACATCAACATCCTACTTGCTGATGAACAAACTGGCCCTCAAGGACACCCTGCCCAAACATTTTCATTTCTTTTCCTGTCTAATTGCTCTGGCTGAATCTCTAATAATATGTTAAATAGATTTGGAGAAAGCTGCTATCTTTATTGTGTTCCTCATTTTAGGGGAAATTCTTTCATGCTTTTACTATTAAGAATGATCTTAGTTGTGACTTTTCCAGTTTTGGACTATATCAAGTTATGGAACTTCACTTTTATTCCTAGATTTTTGAGTGCTTTTTATCTTAAATGGGTATTGGATTTTGTGAAATACTTTTTCTGTATAAACTTAGATCATCACCAGTACATTGCATTCATTAAATTCATGTTGAACCCTCTTTGCAATGATGTGTAATTATTTTAATTGAATGCTGAATTCAGTTTTCTACTATTTTGTTAAAGATTATCAAAGTTATATTCATAAGAGTTATAGGCCTGTAATTTTCTTTTCCTTTGATGTCCTTATCTGGATTTGTTGTCGATGTAACACTGGCCTCAAAGAATGAGTTAGAATATAACTTCCTCTACAATTTTTGGAAGATTTTGAAAAGGATTGATATTAGTTCATCATTAGCTAGTTTGCAGAATTCACTTGTGAAGCCACTTGATGTCGGGCTATCCCTTGTTGTAGGTTTTGATTACTGATCCAAATTCCTTATGGATAATGAGTCTATTCAGAGTTCCTATTTCAAAGATCATCAGTTTCTTTAGTTTGGAAATTACTAGGACATTTTCCATTTTTCATATTTTCTACGTTACCAATATCTCCACTTTCTTTTCTGAGTTATTTGCACACTATTAGTCTCAGCCAAACTACCATAATATTTGTCAATTTTGTTCACCTTTACAAAAAGCCAAATTTTGCTTTCTTTAATTTTCTCTATTGTTTTATATTCTTTCATTTTTTTGTTTTCATCTTTATTTTTCTTTTTGCCAGATAAATTTAGATTTTGTTTGCTCTTCCTTTAATAGTTCCTTAAGATGTGAAGGCAGGTCATTGATTTCATATCTTTCCTTTTTACAAATAGGCATTTACAGCTCTAAAATTTCCCCTATGCACTGCTTTCACTGCACCCTCTAAGTTTTGTTATGTTGTATTTTGGTTTTCATTCATGCTAAGGTGTTTCTAATTTCCTTGTTACATTATTCTTTAATCCACGGTTTGTTTAAGGGTGTATTATTCATTTACACATATTTGAGTATTTTCCACTTCCTTTTGATGTTGATTTCTAATTGCATTCCATTGTCATCGGAAAAAATACTTTGAATGGTTTAAATATTTTGATACTTATATTATCTAACAATTTATATTAGAGAATGTTCTATGTAAACTTAAGAGGGATCTTTATTCTATTGATTTTGAATGAAGTATTCTTTTATGTAATTTAGTCCTGATTGGTGCACTGTGTTATTCTTCTTATCTCTTTATTTATTTATTCTTTCCTTGTTCTAGCCATTGTTGAAAGTAGGGTATGGAATTTTCCTACTATTGTTGTAGAGATGTCTAATATTCCCTTCAATTCTGTCAATTTTTTCCCAAATGTATTTGAGCATCATTTGTTGTGTGTATGGTTATAATTCACATCACTTTTGGAGATTGAAACCGTATCAAAATAGAATGTCTTTTTTGATGATTGTAGCTTCTTAAAATCTTTTCATTTTAATTATATATGTATATATAACTTTCAATTTATAAAGATTTTCAAGTGTACAATTAACTTTTATTCAATATCAAATTTCTTTGGATTGACAACCATATAGCAATTTAAACTCTCTTCTGGTTAATCTTTTATGGAGCAACTTCTTCCATTCTTTTACTTTAAACCTCTTTGTGTCTTTGTATCTAAACTGAACCTTTTGTAATCAGCATATAGATGTGTAATTTTTTTAATACATGCTGTCAATCTCGGCCTTTTAATAGGACTGTTTAATCCATTCACACAGAAAGCAATTATTTATAGGTATTGATGTATTTCTTCCATTTAACTATTTGTTTTCTAAATATTTATATTTTTTCTTGATTCTTCTGTTATTTCCTTTTTGTCTCTATTTGATTTTTCTTGTGTACTATTTTGATTCTCTTCTTTTTTTCTGTATATTTTTAGTTACTTTCTTAGTGGTTACTTGGGGATTACAATTAGTATTTTATGCTTCTCGCAAACTCGGTTGAATAATGCCAACTTAGTTTCAACAGTATACAAATGTTCTTCTCCCATTCATATAGATTTTCGCCCTTTATATTGTTATTATCATATAGGACATCTTTATACCTTTGGTATAATTCACTGTCCATTAACAAAATTTACAATTATTGATTTATGTATTTGCATTTCAAATCACATAGTAAAATAGAAGTAGTTACCATCTAAAAGTGCAATAATACTGGCTCTTATATTTTCTTCTGTAGTTAACCTTACCAGTGGTCCTTATTTCATCTATTAGCTTTCAGTTACTGTTTTGTTTTCATTCATTTCAGCCTAAAGGAATCCCTTTAGCATTCTCGTAGATCACATCCTAGGAAAACAACTTCCTCAGGATATTTTTATCTGTAAATGTCAAAATTTCTTCCTTTGTCTAGGATAATTTTGCCATGTATGGGGTTCTTGGATAACAATTTTCTTTTTCTCTTCTGGAATTTAAGTATGTCACACCATTCTCTTCTGGCCTCCATGGATTCTGATGAAAAATAGGCTGCTAATACCATTGATGACCAATTGTATGTGATGATTTCTCTCATTCTTGCTGCTTTCAGAATTTTCTTTTTGTCTTTTAACAATGTGATTAAAATGTATCTCAGTTGAGATCTCTTTAAGTTTATCCTACTTGGATTCCATGAGTGTGTAGATTTGTCTTTCCTCAAATTTATCCTTAGCCAGTATTTCTTCACTTATTTTTTCTGTCTGTTTCTCTCTCTCTCTGCTCCTTCTGGTATTCCTGTAATGTGTGTGTATTATGCTTGATAGTTGTTCAAATGTTCCTTTGGCTCTATTGGTTTCCTCCAATTATTTGTTCTTTTGTTACTTGTGCTTTTGGTGTAAATTCTAAAAATCCATTGCATAATACAAGATCCTGGAGATTCTCCCTTCCCTCTCCTCATGACGATTGATAGCTCTAACTCTTATATTAAGGTCTTTTTACAATTTTGAGTATTTCTTTGTATATGGTGTGTGATATGGGCCCTCTTTCTTTTTTTTGCAAGTGAAGATCCTGTTTTTGCAGCATCATTTGATGAAATGACTATTCCTTCCAATTGAGTGGTCTTTACCCACTTGTCAAGAATCAGTTTTACAACATCTAGAATTACTTCTTGAATTCTCAATTGGATTCAATTTTTCTCTATATCTACCCCTGTGCCCGTGACATACCGCTTTCATTCCTGTGGGTTTTAATAAGGTTTAAGTTTCTGAAGTTTGAGTACTACCACTTCATTGACCATGCTTAGTAGCTATGTTTCACTATTTGTATATCAATTATAACAAAGCTACCATCCACATATAAAAAGGTATTAACATGTGAAGGAGGAGAGGGAGAGGATGTTGGGTATATGAAAGTCTCCTGTACTCTGTGTGTGACTTTGCTGTGACATAAATTTTTTAAAAAAACAAAATGAAAAATAGTGAGACAATGGGGAATGAGTGGGGAAAGGTGCCACAGGTACATATAAGATGACAGATATTGCAGTGTTGAAATGCAAAACGTCAAAAAAAATTTTAAATATTTTTCATTTTTTTTTAATATCCCAATCTTTTCATTTTATTTTTAGTTTTTTAAAAATTTTATTTATTTTATTTCTTATATTTAAACTTATCATTATTGTTTCATTTTCCTATTAATTGTATTCAGCGATTTTAATGGTTTCATTTTTTGAAAAAGCTTTGGATCACAGAAGGGTTACAACAGGAGTGGGGGAGGATCATTGGTGTAACTTGTCAGTGATGGAGGACTCATGGGAGGAAGTGCACCTGAGCATACATACGAAGTATGTAAAAATGTTCAAATGTTCACGGGACATCTCTCACACATTAACAGAGAGAGAACTGAATTCTCATCATGGTGAGCTCCGCCATATTCTCTAAGGTAGCAGCAATGGTCCTCTTTGTGCAGGGATAGTGACTGGTGAAGGAGGATGGGCCCTTGATATTGATGACTAGGCTTATGAGCCTTCCTTCTTGAAATTGAAACTAGCCTATTGTTATGGGGTGCCTAAGGGTTGCCTCCTGAGAACTTTCTTGTTGCTCAAATGTGGCCTATCTCTAAATCAAACTCAACATATGAATGCATTACTTTCCCCCCAGTGTGGGACACGAAGCCCAGGGATGAGCCTCCCTGGCACCGAGGGATTGCTACCAAGCACCAACTAGCAATGCAACTGGAGAAAGACCTCAAATAAAAGGGGGAAAATGGTAAGGACAAATGAGTTTATATGGCTACAAGACTTCAAAGTAAGTCAGGTGGTCATCTCAGACGAAACACTTATGTACATCTTGTCAAGATCTCATAGATTTCCAAAGTGGATACTACCCCAAATAGTGGATCCTGAGGGATCTGGAGACACCCAGGCCCTATGGTCAGGACTGATAGCTCCTGAATTTGGTGCTTTGCCAATGGGCCATACTTTGGTGTTTGTGCTCCTTTGAGTGACAGAGTTGGACTCAATTATGTCTTCTCTGCACATGGCTCATCTGTCCCTTCTATTTAAACCTATACTTGGTGCTGGAGTTTGTAGGTATACATCCAGAGACTAGAGTCTTTGGGCAGTCCATTTTCCAGATGGGCCCAGAACATTGGCAGAGTTGTAACACCTACTCTACAGCTCATTGGACTCAACCAGGACAACAGGAGGGGAGATGATATACAACAACTGTCCCAGGGAACAGAGCAAATCTGCAGCTGCAGCCAGATAGTCCCATTCATCTTTCCCATGGGATATAAGCCCCATCTCAATTGGAGGTGAAGTGGATGTCACCATCTCAGTATCCTGGTGATTCGGGGAAGAGCTATGTATTAGAGTGGATTTACAGGCATTGTACTATAGACATATTGTGATTCTAGCAATGGAAGAAATTAGGATATTGATGTGGAGCCAGTGACCACTGGAGACTCTAGGGGCATGGAGAATGAAAACAGTTGTATCACAGGAGCTTTTTCAGGACTTGGGAATCATACCGAGTAACATTGCAATGACAAATATAGGCTATTTTATATCATCCCATAATATGCATAACTGTGTGGGAAAGAGTGTAGACTACAATGTGAACTATGGTCCATGCTTAATGGCAAAGCCCCAGGATGTGTTTATCAATTTCAAAGAATGTGCCACACTAATGAAGGATGTTTATGTAAGAGGTGTAGGGAGTGGGGTATTTAGGAATCTTTATATCTTTTGTGTAATATTTATGTAATGTAAGTACCTTTTAAAAAATAAAATGATTAATTTTTTTTTAAAAAATCAGTTTTACAATATGTAGGGTTACTTCTTGAACTTTCAATTGGTTTCCATTTTTTTATATATTTGTTCCTGTGTCCATACCATACTGTTCATTACTGTGATTTTGTAATAAGATTTAAGTTTAGGGAGTGTGAGTACTTCATTCTTTGTTATTGTCTTAGCTTGCCAAAAGGGTGTGGATGCTAATACAAGAAATTTGTTGGCTGTTATAAAATGTATTTTGGGGGGTAAAAACTTACACTTCCATGGCCAGAAAATATCCAAACCAAGGCATCAGCAGAGATGCTTTCTCACCAAAGTAAGATAATGTTGATCCTTGTTTTGCCACATATATAGCAAAATGGTTGCTAATCTATCTTAGGGATTTCTGCCTTACCCTCCAGAATCTAGTGTCTGTTGCAGCTCAGCTTTGAGAAAGCAGGCATGGGGTTTGTCTCTTTCCAAGCTTCCTATATCAGTCTTGGTTGTTCAGTTGTCTTCCCAAGTTCAGCTGTCAGCTATCAGGCATGTAGTAGGTCTATTCTCCTTGAGCTGGGCCATGGGCCCAGGCTCTTGGAGGTTTCATGCTTAAGCAATCTTATCTTTCACATATCAAAATAAAATATGTCTGTCCCTGTGAGTCCTTTATATCAGACCCATCAAGGGGGCAGAGTCTCAACCTGAGTCATGTCTCACTGATATAGTCCAGTCAAAAGCCATAAAGTGATCTTATCAAGTAATCTAATCAAAGGCCATCAACTGAATTTAATGAAATCAAAGGGATAGCAGAGGAATAGAATCATTTACAAACATAATCTTTCACTTTTGGGATCTCAGATTATTTTGAAATAATCTCAAAGTACCAAATTTATCAAGGTGGCTCTAGCTATTTGGGGCCCTTAACTTTCTATACAAATTTGATAATTGGCTTTACCTTTCTGAATAGAATGTTGTTCAAATTTTGATTGGTATTGCATTCTCTATAAATTGCTTTGGTTAGGATTGATATCTTAACAATATTTAGTCTTCCAATGGAATTTCCTTCCATTATTTTTTAGATCTTCTTTGATTTCTTTTAGCAATGTTTTATGTTTTGCTGTGTACATGTCCTTTACATCTTTGTTTAGATTTATTCTTAGGTATTTGTTTCCCTTAAAGAATAAAATTATTTTCTTCATTTCTTCTTCAGATTGTTCTTTGCTATATATAGAAAGAGTACTGTTTTTTTTTGGTGTGATTTTGTATCCTCTCATTTTTCTGAATTTATTTACTTGATCTAGGAACCCGGTTGTGGATTTTTCAGGATTTTCTGTATGTCAGAACATATCATTTCCAAATAGAGAAAGTTTTCATTTTTTCTTTCCCATTTGCATGCCTTCTATTTCTTTTCCTTGCCTAATTACTCTGGCAAGGATTTCCAATACAATGTTGAAGATCAGAGATGAC
>JAQZBX010036715.1:0-16704 GCA_029593785.1 Cabassous unicinctus
AGGTGTTCTAGCCATCTGCGCCGCCTCGGCTCCTGGTTTTTGGAGCTTTCGGAGCATCTTGTCTTGTCTCTCTCCTTTTTACGTCATCATCTTGCTGCATGGCTCCCGGGGCCTGGCGACTCACCTGCACACAGAGCCTGGCAGCCCATGCGCCTTCTATATATATATTTTTATTTTACCGGGAGGTCCTGGGGATTGAACCCAGGTTCCTCCATATGGCAGACGGATGCCCAACCATTTGAGCCACATCCACCCCCTAAAGTCACAATTAATGAAGCTTTCACCTGTGGATAACTGAGAGGCGATGTGAGGCAGTAGGCAAGACACTGGGAGATCAATATGTGGAAAATGATAATTTTAAGGATTGTGACATGGGGTGATTGCTTTTGGTGTAAGTGGAAGCCTTACAAAAAGAAAATAGTAGGCTCAGGGAAGCTTACTGATAACTTAAGAAATTCTCTGAAGACCAGAGGTCTCAATGGCAGTATGGCCTCAGGATAGACAGGGTTGCAAATTAGATCCAGATTATAATTATAAGGGCAGTAGAGATGTAAAGAAAATTAAATGTTCAGTCTCAAAGGATATACTATACTAAAGCCAGGACTCTGGTAGGAAAGCACAAAGCCCCAGGAGAAGGATGTTTGAATGGATAAACCTAAGAATCCTGAACTGAGAAAAATCTTCATGAATATCTGCGGGCCTCTTGCCCCTTGACAAAGGAAAATAGCCTCCCTTTGCCTAGAGACTGTGCATTGACCTCACCTGAAGCAAGTGCCTCATAAGATGATGTTTGTTCTCCTCAAAACCTGTCCCTTCCCCCACATCCTTGCCTCTAGGCAGTAACCGGGATCATGTTTCAGCACAATCTGAAAGGGAAAGTACAGTCCCTTACAAGGCAAATAGCCTGTCTATCAACTGCATGACAGGATCTGGCCCTTATTACCAATAGAAAAACAGGGGAACATGTATGGGAGTGGATTTTGAGGATATCAGATTGGAGGGCAGATTGGATGGGGAGAATTCTTTGATGTGGGGCATTTTCCCCATGACTCAGGATGGGTCCAAATACACTGTCAGGTTGGCTCCTTAAAGCTTGGACATGATAATGGCCTAGAGTATGTGAGGTGAAGTTGTCAGACATCTTGGCACTATATTGAGCAAAGGGATCCTATGGCTTAGGGAAGTAGGGGTGTTAGACTGGGTTTTCTATGTATGACCCGAGAATGCGTCACTCATCATGTTCTCTGGGATGGCCCATAAGACATTCTCATCTCTAAGACAATAGGAAAAGTACTAGTGCTGGATACACCAGTTTCTTAAGGAAGCTTGGTGGTGCCTATTCTTTACAGGCCATGCCTGCAGATGTGGCCATGGAATTAGTCTGCCTAATATCAATAGAGATGATGGGATTACAGGATGACAGACACCAGTAGCAGCACTGAACTCTAAGAGGCACGAGTGGGCATAATTACTTTAATGGGTATCAAGGCCAGAGTGGTAATCAGGGGGCCTTTTTCTGCACAGATCTGTGGTGATTTTAGGGGCAAGACAGAAGGAAAACTAACCAGGGCATTGCTTGATTTGTATAACAAAAGAAAAGCAAGAGCTGGAAAGCAGAAAGCTGACATCAGTACTGCAATGGGAAAAACACCCAGCTTCTAGAGCTAAAACACAGACCCAGAGTCCACTGATTGAAGGGGAGACCAGGTCTCCTTGAGAAAGAACCTGGTAATGCCGCCAAAGTATATGTGTGTTTTACTTTTCTGGCTGCTAAAGCAAATGCCATACAACAGATTGGCTTAATTTATTGGGTCATGGTTTTGAGGTTAGAAAAAGTCCAAAATCAAGACATCCTTGCAAGGCAGTGCTTTCTCCCTGAAGACTGTGACCTTCTGGGGCTGGTTGCCAGGGATCCTCAGTCCTTGGTTTTTCTGTAACATGGCGATGTACATGGCAGGATCTCTTTCTCTTCCTAGATTTCACTGACTTCCAGCTTCTGGTTATTCTCTGTAGTTTCTTTCTCTCTGTGTCCAATTTTCTTTGCTTATAAGGACTTCAGCCATATTGGATTAAGGCCCACCCTCATTCAGTTTGGGTGTCCCTTGACTAATAACACTTTCAAAGGTCCTAATTACAAATGAGTAAAGTGTGGGAGGCTGTGCTAATAAAATGAGATGGATGAGTTAAACCTTGAGGACCACAACAGGGAGTTGGGATTTTTGTAATATTGGTATACTTGTTTGCTAATTAGATTGCATTTAGAACTGTGGAACCTTAAGTGGGAGATGACTTGGGACTTTGAGATATATCTGCAAAGCTTTGAAAGGACAGGAAGACCTTCTGCAAGCGGGGGCTTGAGATTTTAGCCAGTCTGTGGCCAAGCAGAGGTCAAAGTAGGCCAAAGTATGAGGATGGCCAAGGAGATGTCATGGCCCTGAGGAAGGAGCTTTTCTATAATATGATCCAATAATGCACATCCCTGGGCCTGGAACTGGAAACATAGACCTCCTCCAACTAATCCAAGAGCTGGGCAGGAGGTAGAAAGCTGCATACTTTGCTACGAGGCTGAAAATCTAGCCATGTATCCTTTTGTGTTTCATGGTATCTTAGCCTCACTCATGAACACCCTGAAGTTCTTTGTAGCAGTGCCTTTGGGCAACCTCATTTATCCCCTACCTTCTTGTAAATGGAGGCCCAGTTTGCCTGATCCCTGTTTCTGTAATCCCAACCTTGACCTTTGGGTTATGGATTAGCTCTTTGTTTTACCAGCTTTCAGATGTAAACTTTTCCTAATGGATTTTGATTTAGCTGTTTCATCTGACCTCCTGATACCCCATGGGAAACACTGCTCATTTCTGACCACTTGGAATCTCACCTCTACCCTAGCTAGAACAACCTCTGCCTCCCAACAAGAAAAAAATTGAACATTTTGTTGTGAGCCCCTGAATTCAAAGCAACCTGCTTGGTTGCCCTGGCAACAAGGCAATGGTTCTGCTTTTCTTCAGTCCCTGGGCCTGAGGAATATGACACTACAGAAGGAAAATTCAGATCCCTGGAGATAGGTTCCTGCTGTATCTACCTGGTCAGTGGAGGTTGGGATAGAGATACATACCCTGCTTTCACAGATACTGGGACTAGCAGCTGCTGTGGACAGCCCAAGTCCACTCTCATTCACCTATCCAGACAAATTTAGAGGCATTTCAGCAAAACTCTCTGAAATCAAGCAGCCATAATGATTCATGGATATCTAGAGCTTTGGTTGGGGTTGGGGTTGGAGGTGAGAGTGGAGCACAAACTGATTGCGTTTCTAACATCCTTCACTTTAGGAGACTTGGAGGGTGATAGCCTGCTCCTGAAACCCAATAGCCATTTTTAGAGGGAGGTAATGAAGTTCCACCCACAAGACTAGTAAGCATTGCTCACCCACCAGGAGACATGGTTGACACCTGTGGAGCTTTCTCAGCTATCCTGGGGAAGATAAGGAGGGATGATCCATGCTTCCACCACATTTCAGCCACAGCCTTAGGAGAGGATTACATAATGAACTACCTCAGGTCACCAGACTTGAGCATCCCAATATTAACAGGCCTCTGTACAAGGCTAGAGGTGGAACTAGCACATAGCCATGCCTCCTTCTTTTGGGTAGTAGCAGTGTCACTTCCTGAGGTGTGAGTTGTGTGTGCATGCACACCCATCCCTTTCTCCTCATTCCCTAAGCAGGGCAGATTTATGTCTGTAAGTCACTATGCCTGTTCCTTATATAGACTGCATTATACCTATTCTACTTCTAAAAGAGCCTTGAATACGGAATGTCTATTGCACAAAAAGTATATATTATTTTAATTTTAAGGATTTGTTACTGGCAATAATATTCAAGGAGGAGGCCTTCCTCTGGAAAATGTCCTCTCTCAGAGAAACCTTTGGAAGTGTTTTGTACATGATGCTTGTACTGTAAAGATACTCCTGGGTAATCCTTGTAATAGTGGCTAATATTTAATAGCAGCAGTAGGACTTCTACCATTTGGGAGGCAGTAGAGTGGCTGAAAGTTTAGCTTTGAGTCAGAGTCAAAGCCTAACTTTGTCAAATGTCCTCTTTGCCATTGGCAAGGTGTGAGGAATTGGGCAAGTTCCTTAATTACTCTGCCTTAATTTCCTAATTTATAAAATGGGGTATTACTTCCTTCCTCGAAGGGCTCTTGTAGAGATTAAATAAGATAATCTATGTAAAGCCCTTGGCACATAGCAAGGGCTTGGTAACTGCATGTTACCAAGGTTTATTGGACTTTATCATCATCCTCACACTTATGAATATTCTTTAAATATTTCCTGAATATTTCTTATATGTACAAATGTTTGTTACCCCCCCACTGCTTCATTTGGAAAACGTTGTTTGATTAAAGAAGCTATTTTCAAATCATGATATGGTTTCTTTTTTTCCAGAAAAACTTACAATGTAGAAATATTTTCATGTGCTATAAGTTGATTGCATTGATTTGCTAAAACTCCAAAAAGAATAAATATGATTTGGTGGATTGCTTGCATATAAACAAGGAGCTCACTAAGTAATGGCATTCCTTCCGCATTAACTATACTTTTAGCTTCACTGAGAAGACTGCATGAATCATTCTCTTTCTCTCTGCCTCTCTCTCACCACCCACCTACATACACAGACACATACACACACAGTTGATTATAGTAAAGAATCCAATCATTTATAAACTTAGGCTATGGAAATATGCTAAAGCAGCTAAAATAGTTTAATCTAAATTTAGTTAAACTTAATTCTCTGAACTTCAGTAAAAAAGTAAACTTTAAAAAGATATGCATCAGTAGTTTTCATGATCAAAAAGTTCAAAGAAGCTAAAATTAAGCTTTTTTTCTGACTTTTACTTTTTCTATCAAACTTCCAAGCAAGTAAGACACAAAACTTTTGCTTTGACTCTATAGGAATAAGTGGATGTGCTGCTCAGTGGCCTCATAATCCTTTAAAGCCTGGGCAGAAGGAAGGAACATATTTCTTGATCTCTAGAATGATCAAAAGGCAGTAAGAGAAAGCTCTCAAGCAAAAAGGACACACAATCTTTCCTTGTTCTGTGAGCCTAACAGTATCTTCCTCCCTCATTTAAGAGTTGTACAGGCAGTCCCAACACAGGTATGGGCAGAATTCCAGTGGTTCATTTGCAAAAGTGAGTTATGTAGAATTCAGAATGCATTTCCCATAGAAACAATATTATGCATGGTAGTTAGCTGTGTTTAAACATACTGCTCTGAAGCAGAGTTCCAATAGAACTACAAGACTCAGATACCAGATAACAGTATTTCTACAGAGGGATGGGTTCAAGGGTCCAACTAGGGATGCCAGGAATGGAGAACCCTTCCCTCTCCCACCTTCCTCCACTTCTGGGCCTCTTGCCTGGAAAAAAGGTGCCCATGTGCTATTTGGGAGGAGCATAATGAGGTGTGGGCTGGAGGATTTTGGAGTTTGAGGGCTAGGGGCTGTGGGAAGCTGGGAATTCTTTGTTGCTCAGCTTTGGGGCAGCTTCTGAGTCATTTCCTTTTTTTTTCCTGCCCACTGACCCCAATAATTCATCCTCTTGCTTCTCCTTTTGCTACCACAAACCTGTCCCTTCAGAGAAGGAATTCTTTCTTCTTGCTTTGGATAAAAACAAGGAGTCTCCTCTGCTTGCCATGCACTGAAGTGAATACATAGACTTTGTCAGATTTTCTATGGAGTTACAAAAAAATTTCTCGTTGACTCCCTTCATGTTTTGCAAGTAAACTCTACAGGTTAAGGTAAAACAAACAAACAAACAAACAAAAAAACCTTAAGTCTTTTTTCCACTTAAGAAACTGGTGGGAGGTTTATATATTAATACGTTTCAGGGGGAATCCTAGATTTAGTTTTTCATAGCATTTCATCAAGAGTTGTGGTGGCAGGGAGCCCTGTATGTTATGCGTGTTTGTTTTGTAAATTCACAATGATTACTATACACTTGTATATGTATGTTCATGTATGAATGATATACTTCAATAAAATAAAATAAAAAGTTGTGGTGTCAGATGGAGGTTTGGAAGTGAAGTGCATGACAGCAGGGTTAGTGTGGTATAAAATAGGGTAAAATGACACTATGAGCATCATCCCCTAGTGTTGAGAAGAAGCTGGGGGGGGGGCTTAGAATGGGGGATGGTGGCTGGGGGAAGATGTGTGTTACATATTTCCTTTTTATTCCTTTGCCCTAAATTCCCACCTGCAGGGCCAAAGGGCCAAGATACTGGGTCAGACCTACTCAGAGACTGCTGAGTGACATACTTAAGGAAATTCAAGAGGCAGCATCCAGGCGTGAAACCAAAATCAAAAGCCAGGTAAATAGGCCATAACCAGGAAGCCATTGAAAGAGAGCAGAGAAAGAGGTGAAATCCAAGATAAGGGAGGGATGGCACCTTGTAGGACCTTAATGCCATTCTGATGACTTTGGTTTTTACTCTGAATGAGATGGGAGGCAGTAAGAAGCGGGGATAGGTAACTGGGCCAAAGTGAGGTTCCAAAAGGAAGGTGGAGCCTGGAGAAACTCCCAGGCTGTTGCCTGGGGGAGAACTATAAACATTTTGCTTGGAACACGTGGCTTGAATGCCACGTCCAAAGGCCAAAGGCATGCTCAAAGTTGGAAGTGCAGAGCCAAAGTTTGGAGCCAGACAAAGGCAGAGTTCAGAGAAAGAAGGGAAGTTCAAAGTGATGGCAGGTCAGGAATAAATTAGAGGGTGTCCAGGATGATTGCTGCAGAGGTTACCCATACTCTCCAGCCTATGGGGAGTGCTCCATGAAA
The DNA here is from genome assembly GCA_029593785.1 of Cabassous unicinctus. Classification (NCBI taxonomy): domain Eukaryota; kingdom Metazoa; phylum Chordata; class Mammalia; order Cingulata; family Chlamyphoridae; genus Cabassous; species Cabassous unicinctus. Next base: position 6,825 of record JAQZBX010036715.1, read on the forward strand.
GGCCCTGGTGAAGATGAGGGGCTTCACCAGGGGCTGGGATATACTTGAGATGGGAAGCTAAGCTCCACAACCATTTTCCTGGCCCTAGAACTCTTCATGCTATTATGTACAGTGGGGGGCCAAGGTACAAATCAGCAGAGACCTACTATTTCTGCTATGTACTCTGGCTTCCCAGCCCATGTTTTTTGGGCTGAGAGATATAAGGTGAAAGTGGGTCAGTACTATATGGACTAGAATTAGCAAAGATCATTGGAAGACAGGAATGAATATGTGAGGATTGGAATGATTATGTATGAGCTTCCATAGGGTGGATAAAATTTTTTACTATGCTGAGGAAGCCATTTTCAAGCTTTGGGTAGTGTTGAATGGAACAGATATTCTAGAAGTGCCCAATAGCACCCCAGTGCTACCTCAGCCTAGTGCTCATGGAATCCAACTCAGTGCTCACTGGTACATTTGAAGGTATTTTATGCCTCTCCATGGTCAAGCTGTGGCTCTTCCAGGTGCCCCTACTAGGGTGGTATATTGCTCAGTAATTTGGGAATTTAAGGGTAAATAATGGTCTGGAAGATAGACATGCTATGGAATGGTGTATGATGAGTAGTGGAGGAATGCAGCCCATTTTTTTTTCCAGCCAATTATTATCTGGGATTTTTGTGGTGGTAAGGAAACGTTGAGCAGCCAAACTCTCTGTGAGAAGTGTTTATGGGCTGCCATGGAGAGAGGCAGTGCCCTTTGCTTGTGTTTGCGGAGCTTGGGTTGAGGGACCATTTTGAAGGGCAACTTCCTATTGCCTGGTTTCTAAGTCAATATTAGGATATTGGAAGCCATACTACAAAGCTAAAAATGTAACAAAATAAAAAGGAAGGGGCTAAGTAAGCTATGAAGCCAAGCTAATTAGGGAGGAATCAATTTTCATCAGTACTTTAAAGTGGTCAGAGCCTTTGGTAAATAGCCATCCTGAGTTTTAAGCTACATGGTAATATATGGGTGCTTATGTTATTGTTTAATTTTTTCATATGAACATGAGCTCTATGAACAAAGAGATTTTTTGTTTGTTTTGCCCACTGATATATCCCCAGCACCTAAACAGTGCCTAGCAGATAGTAGGTGCCCAAAAAATACTTATTGAACAAATAAAATCTTTCACAATTAAAAAAACTTCACTGGCCAGAAGCTAGTTGTTGTAGTTTGGAGCTGTGTGTACCCCAGAAAAACATGTTCTTAGATTTAGCCTATTCCCGTGGGTGTGAACCCATTCTAAGTAGGACTTGTTGATGAGGTTAATTCAGTTAAGTTGGGGCCCACCCCCATCAGGATAGGGTTTTTTTTTTAGGGGGTGGAGATTGAACCCGGGACCTCTTATGTGGGAAGCCAGGGCTCAACCACTGAGCCACATCGTTGCCTTCCCTGAGTTGGTCTTTGTGTTTGCTTGTTGTTTCTTGTTTGTTTGTTTTCTTTTTTTCTAGGAGGCACCAGGGACCAAACCTAGGACCTTCCAAGTGGGAAGCATGAGCTCAAACACTTGAGCCACATCCGCTCCCTAGGATGGGTCTTAATCCCATTCCTGGAGTCCTTTATAAGCAGAGTGAAATTCAGACAGAGAAAAAAAAGCCATAGAAAGTAAGAAGTTGAAATTCAAGGAAACCCAGAAGAGAACGGAGAGTCCAGGAAATACCACCACGTGCATTGCCATGTGACAGAGGAGCCAAGGACCAAGGATTGCTGGCAGCTAGCCCCAGAATGCCAGTCTTCAGGAAGCAAACATTGCTTTGATGATGAATTGATTTGGACTTTCTCTTAGCCTCAAAACTGTGAGCTTTTAAAATTCCCATTGTTTAAGTCAACACATTGCATGCCAAGAAAACTAAAGTACCAGTTAATGAGATACTCAGTTTGCCAGGCTGCTGTAACAAAGAGCCACAGCCTAACTGGCTTGAACACCAGGAATTTATTGTCTTAGGTTGGAGGTGTCAGGAGGATCATACTTTCTCCGAAGTCTGTAGTGTTCTGGCGATGGCTTGCTGGCAATCCACTAACAAACTCTTCCTTCTTCACACACTATCTCTACATGCTATCTCTTTCCCCATCTGTTTCCTACTGAATGTCCAAATTTCCTCTGCTTATAAGGACTCCAGTCAAATTGAATTAAGGCCCACCTGATTCAGTTTATCCTCAACTTAATAACATCTTCAAAGATCCTATTTACAACTGGGTTCATTTCTACAAGATGAGGCATTAGGAGTCGAACATGTCTTTGTTAGGGATAGGATTCAGTCCATAACATTCAGGTTCCCCTCCCCAGGTTGTCGAGGCAGGTAAAGGTGGTACAGAGTTAAGAGTGGGTCTGGATGAGCTGGGGGTGCCATAAAACTATGAAAGAGTAGTTATACAAGCAGATGTGCAGGGAGAATGAACTCAGGGCTTGTTATTCTACCCCCATCCTTGCCAGCTACATGTGGAGTGTCGTCTTTGAGAGACAGAACTTTCAAACCTTATCTCTACATTATACCTCATATGAGCAATGGAAACCCAAGAAAACTGAGAACCTTGGAGAATTTTGTTCCAATATTCCTCCTAACCAGTGGTTCTCAAGGGTTGAGCCAGTCCTAGGGACAGGACATTTTTGGGGGTACCTTTTCAAGAACTATTGGAAATTTTGTCCCAGAGTGGCCAAGTTAAAGTTAAATAGATTGAAGCTAGGTAACAAAATTCAAATAGGGCTAAATGAGCAGAGGTGATCAATTTATGAAGGCAGGTTAGAGAATGAGAGGAACCAGTGTATGGGAAGGGTAGAAGCAGGTAGAAGAAAGGAAATTCTGGAGGAAACGTTTGAGGCAGAGTCTACTTGCACTTGGTGAGGCATGCGGCATTTTATTTGGTGCCCATGGCCATAGATGCAGGTATTCTGGAATCCAGTAAAAGAGCCAAAGCAAAATGAATGTGCAGTTCCCACATCCAGTTATTGTCTTCTCAATTCTACATCATCTCTCAAATCTAGGTCTCTTACCCAGGCAGTAGGTTTCTAAATCTTAAGACTCTACCTCTTAAATATTTCTCAATCTGTTCCTATGGTGACCAAAGCGATCTATCTAAAATATAAATTTGATTGTTACTTTTCTTCTCAAGAGCCTTCAATGCCTCCCTATTTCCCACAGCATTAAATACTAATTTCTGAGACAGCACACAAGACTATGATCTTGCCTTCACTTATTCATCCTCATCTCTCACCACTTCCCCTCCCTCTTCAGCCACAATGACCTATTGGTATTTCCTGCAAAGTGCCATTCAATTACATTCTTTCATGACTCAGTTCCTCTGGATATTTTCTGGAATGTTCTACTCTTGTCTGTCTGGCTAACTCCTACTAAACCTCTAAGACTTCCTGCCTCTTTGAAGCTTTTGTGACCTAATATAAGGCAGAATTGAATATCTCTTCCTCAGGACTTCCTTTGTCTGTCGCATACTGATCTATTTTAGCGTGTATTATAATAATTTGTAAAGCTTGAGAGTTTCTGGAGAGCAAGGACCAGGTCTCATTAATTTCTGTACCTTCAGGACTTGGCACAGTGCCTGACACACAGTAGGGTCTCAGATTTTATTTGAATAGGAAAGTAAAATGCTTTGTTTAAAAATGAAAAACGTATTAATCAGTTTATGTGGATTGACAATCTCTTGGATCCAAAATTAGATGTCTGAAATATATGATACTGATTCCTTCATTGATCCAACAAATAGTTATTGAATATCTACCCTAAGCCAGGTATGGGAATATAATGAACAAAAACAGACATGGTTTTTACTGCTCTTTTGGAGTTGAGAATTTATTGGGGGAAACCATTACTGCATTTGTATGAATTATTAAATAAAATAGAACATATTTTGGGTTTGGCCCATAATAGTTTGAGATTTCCCCTGACATAAGTCTTTCTGTAATATAGGGTGAAAGCTTTTGCCTGTTGGACTACTTTTGCTTTTTGCATGCTGCAGGTTTGACTCTGGTTCTCCAGCACAATCACTCTGGTTGATAAACACAACAAATTTTAAAGCAACAAGTAAAATAGTTGAACATCTTGTTTTAAACCAAGCAAAATTTTGTTTTCAGAAATCTGTGGAGAGCTGGGATACACTAGTGGCTTTACAACTTGCCAAATGCTCTTGCATTTATAGTATTACTTGGTTTTGCTTGTAGGAAAACCAAAGGAATGCAGGGGGAGCATTCAAGAATCAACAAAACAGAATCACCTTCTTAGGTAGGAGGGACTACCTTTAGGCAGTGAGAAGTTACTGATATGTACAGAAGCAAATAAAAATCTTCATCCCCCTGCTGAAAGCCAATATGATACAAATTTTTACCTCAGGCAGTGTAATCTGAGGAATAAGAGCAGCTGCCAGGGAGTGGCATTTTGAAAATGGAAAAGGAAAAAAAAACAAAAAAACACAAAAGCAAAAAACCTCATAGCTCCTGTGAAAATCGAGTATTAGAAAGTTTGAACAAACCCAAACCAGATTCCTACTATCCTGACATCCTGTCCCTGGTCCTGTCCTGGGTCCTGCTTCCTTCTCAGTTGGGGTTAGCTATAAACGAGGACAGATTTGGAGTCAAGCAGATTAGTGATGTATAATCAGTTAGGTCCATTCAAAGTCAAAACGGCTAGCATTACAGGAAATGGACATTCTCTTTTTTTTTTTTTTTTTTAGTTTTTTTTTTTTTTTTTTTTTTTTTAGTTTTTTTTTTCTTTTTTTATTTTATGACATTCTCTTTTAAATGTTGCTTAAACAAGGGTTAATCTTTCTTGAACTTGATTATGCTGTTTCCTGTCTAGTCCTCAGCTGGAGATGGCAACTAACTGGGAATTGCTGCAGAACAGAGAAGCAATTTTCTTCCTTTTAGGTGGTATGCTGCTGTGGCAGAGGCATGCTGCCACAAGGGTTAAACGTCAGAACACCCATTATGATTTAGAAAAAGATTACAAGCCCAAGGCAATATAAACTTGTAATTTCATCTTGAGTTAGAGTAGTAACAATCTCCTAAATTCAGGCTTTTGCTTTGCTTCATTAGAAGCATTGAAAAAATACATTTTATAAACGACATAGCAATAGTGCAACAATAAGTCCACTACTAATACACACACACACACACACATTCCCAGCTTTCTGGGAGTCTCAGAGAAAATGGACAGTTTTCTTGGTCTTTTTAAAATAAAAATTGTAGGCCAGATAGAGCATTCAGGTGACTGTGTTTCTTTTGAAACTTTGGGAAAAAAGGAAATGGGGAGATTCCTACAGATTATTTCATACCATTTCCCAGTTATAAAGATAAACCTAATTTGGCCTTCTGATAGATTAGTTTTCCAAAAGAGTGCTAGGGCTTTAGCCTAAGACTCCTTTTTGAGCCATTGTCCTGTCCATGCAACCTATGGAAAGTTAGTTAGCATAGTGAAACATCTCATCTCCAAACTTTAGTGTAAAATAGCCAGGTACAAAACTTTGAGTTCTCTAACTGAACATCAGCATATATCTATGTACAAATGGGCATTACTTTTCTCAAAACCGACTCTGTCCATTTCCTGGATTAACTTTACCATTGTCATTTGGTTGCTTGTTTTTGTTGGGCAGAGTTGCAATTGTGATGAGGGAAGGGGTTCTTGCACTGGTTCAGTGGCCAGGCAAGGTTACCAAGGGGCTCATTCTGGCTCTGGAGCTGGGAGCGGGTCGTCCCCACTCTTCGGAACCGCCGGGAACGCATCCTCCTCACAGCTGGGAACTAGAAGCGGATCATCTCCACTCCTCGGAACCGGGAGCGTCTCATCCCCACTTCCTGCTGGAGAAGGAAGGCAGTCACTGCCAAGCTCTCTGCCACCAGCCACTCTGAACTTAATTGTCCCCATAAGACCTTCAAAAGATTTGAAGGTGGCCGACTTCTTCATGTCTCCAAGCTTCCTGCAGATGGCAGAGCCCACAGTGGTCAGGGCAGCCGACGTCTTTTGTTTCATGTAGGCGTTGGAGACCTGAACATCATGCCAACTCTTGGACAGATTCTGCTTCAACCCCACCAAGGCTGCTAGGCCCAGCTTCCTCTTGAGCTCCCCGCAGCGTCTCTCTTTGGCTGCCAAAGTGTGGCGGAGGGTTACAATTTCCGCTTCCAATTTAGTGAGCTCAGATTTGAGCTCCTTTTGCTCAGCCTCTGACAGATCCTCTGGTTCAGAAGTTGGATGGGATTCATATGTGCCCACAGAGGCCTCTGCCATGGACTGGGAAAGGAGATCTTCGTTAAGAGAGTCTAGGTCCAATTCTTGGTAGATAGAGTCGAACTCTTGGGCAGTGGAGAAAAAATCTTGGCCTGTAGAGGTGAACTCTAGGCCTGAGGAGTCAGACTCTTGGCCAGTGGGGTCGGACACTAGGCGGGATGAATCCATATCTTGACAAGTATAATGGAAGCCTCGGCCGGTGTGTTGCGGTCCTACCCTATTGAGTGGATGCCTCGGCCCGCGAGGTCCACTTCCGGGCAGCGACTGGGTCAAGCCGCCTTGGGGTCGCAGAGGCGGGACTTCCGGGCTGAAGGGCAGAATCGCGCAGAACCCTCTCAACCCCGGCATCACCCACACTCGTGGCGGCATTTGGACGTCATAGCGACCCTGTGTGGTAGGCAGCGCCACAGTATTACAAGGGAGGAGAGAGATTTACCCTCATGCTCCAGTAGGTGACAGGTCCTGGCCTCTTAACCAAGTTGTCTGGCTCCCATTTCGGACCTCTTTACAAAATACCAGCCGTTTTCAAACCCTTGAAAATCACTTGAATGCTCTATGTTAACAGAAACTTATAAAAAAAAAATCTCAAAACAAAAATAAAAACTGCTCCACACAAGTGGGGCTTACCGTTTCTCAGTTTCCCTTCCTAGGCTCCCAAGAAACTCTTAGTACCACACAGAAAGCAGATTTGAAGTTTCCTCAAAGTTCTTGGCCCAAGAGGGAGTAACATGATCCCAATGAAGTATCAGCAGTGCCAGAAGCTTGGGATAGTAGAACTCAGGAAGTGAGTCCGACGAGTCACAATTGTCATTTTTTTGCAGGTGGGTGGGGAGGAAGGGAGAATGAGTAAATCTGCAATGGTTCTGTCAAATTTAAGCTTAATGAAAGCAAAGACTATGCATTATAATGTGAGACTTTAGGGGAGAGGGCATTAGATATATGCAGATGGACAGTGCATGGAATTTCTATTGCAGTTGCATTTTCTTTTTTCCCCTGAAGCAACTCACATTTCTGGAAGCATGTGGGCCCACACAGTTATCAGTTGTGGTAGGAGATTGAACAGTTGGGTGTGGTCTATCAGAATGTCAACCCATTACATCCCCTATTTCTAGATAAAGCTTGAATTTTATACAGTGGGAAAAAATCAGGATTTCAGTCAAGTGAGGACATGTGATGAGGTGTTAGCTCTTTGGCTGGCTGCCCATTACCAGGGAATATCTTTTTATTTTTTTATTTGAGAAGTTGTGAGCTAACAAAACAGTCATGCATGCTATCACCCTACATTATGTGACACATTTGTCACAAATGATGAGAGGACATGGTCATAATATTACTGCTATCTATAGTCCATAGCTTATATTTGATGCATTTTTCCCACAAACCATCCCTTTATTAACACCATGTATTAATATTGTATATTTGTTACAGTACATGAGAGAACATTCTCATATTTGTACCGTTAACCACAGTCCATCATTCACAATGCGGTTCACTGTGTTACATGGTCCCCTGCCATGTACAATCCATCCAAAGTGTACACTCAGTGGCTGTCAGTTTCATCAGAGTTGTGCTGCCATCAGCTCAGTCCATTTCAGAACGTTTTCATTAGTCCTAAAGGAACAATCCCATACCCTCTTATACTCCCCTATTTTTTGACCCTTAGTATTGATATAGCACCTTCTTTGCCATTGTTGTAAAAATATTACAGTTGTATTATAGTTAACTATAGTCTATATGTTATATTAATTGTGTTTTACCCATGTATCTCCATATTCTTAACACCTTGTGTATTAGTCAGCCAAAGGGGTGCTGATGCAAAATACCAGAAATCTGTTGGTTTTTATAAAGGGTATTTATTTGGGGTAGAAGTCCACAGTTACCAGGCCATAAAGCATAATTTCTTCCCTCACCAAAGTCCATTGCCACGTGTTGGAGCAAGACAACTGCCGACGTTTGCCAGGGTTCAGGCTTCTTGGGTTCCTCTCTTCTCGGGGCTGTGTTACTCTTATCTCCTCTGTTTCCTCCACAAGGTCAGCTGTAGACTATGAGGCTCTCTAGGCTTTTCCTCTCTCCACAAGGCCAGCTGTAGACTATCAGGTGAATGGCTTGTCTCTATCCCGGGGTCTTCTCTCCTTCCTCACGACCAAGCCCTCTTACTTCCCGGGGCTCCAGCTCAAAACTCCAACATCAAAATTTCTCCAACTCTGTCCTTTGCCATGCCTTTTATATTTGATTCCCCACCCACCAAGGGGTGGGCCTCAATGCCCTACTGATGTGGCCCAGTCAATGCCCTAATCATAATTTAATCATGCCCAGATTAACAGACCAGTTTACAAGCATAATACAATATCTATTTTTGGAATTCATAACTATATCAAATTGACAAACTGCTACACCTTGTAATAGAGGAACATTATTGTATTTGTACTATTAACTATAATCATCATCCGCCACCAAAATCACTGTTATACAGTCCCTAGGTTATCCTCTAGCTTTCAATTGACATTAACCTTCCTTAGACTACCCCTTTCAGCCAAAATCACATTTTTAAATCAACAGTGTTGATTATACTCACTGTAATGTGTTACCATCCACTCTAACAATTTCCCCACATTTACATTCCCCCTTATTAAACATTCTACATACATTCAGCATCAGCTCCCCCTTCTCAATCCACATTCTTTCTCCAGTAACCTAAACTCTGTATTTTAACTCCATGAGGTTACTCATCATATTTAGTTCATATTAGTGAGACCATACAAGATTTGTCCTTTTGTGTGTGGCTTCTTTCACGCAACATACTGTCCTTAAGGTTCATCCATGTTGTCATATGCATTCCAAGTTCATTTGTTCTTACAGCTGAATAGTTTCCATCATATGTATATGCCACATTTTGTTTATCCATTCATTGGTTGATGGACACTTGGATTGTTTCCATCTTTTAGGAATTGTGAATAATGTTTTGATTTCCCTAATAGCTAGCATATTTTCATGTACTTTTTGGCCATTGATATTTCTTCTTTGCAAAAATTTCTGTTCAAGTCTTTTGCACATTTTTTAATTGGGTTGCTTGTTTTTTTAAATTTTATTTGTTATTGAGTTGTATGATCTCTTTGTATAGCATGGAGATCAAATCCTTATTGCATATGTGGTTTCCAAAAATTATCTCTCAATGAGTAGGTTGCCTTTTAACTTGCTTAACAAAGTCATTTGAAGCACAAAATTGTTTAATTTTGAGGAGGTCCCATTTTCTATTTTTTTTCCTTTCATTGTTTGTGCTTTGGGTGTAAGGTTTAAGAAACCACCACTTTCCACAAGATCATGAAGTTGTTTCCATACGTTTTCTTCTAGGAGTTTTATTGTTCTGGCTTTTATATTTACATCTTTGATCCATTTTGAGTTAATTATTGTATAAGGTGTGAGATAGAGGTCCTCTTTCTTTTAGCTATGGATATCCAATTGTCCCAGCACCATTTGTTGAATAGACTCTTCTGGCCCAACTGGGAGGTCTTGATGGCCTTGTCAAAAATCACTTGACTGTAGATGAGAGGGTAAATGGTCAATATGTCTATCTTTATGCCAATACAATGTTTTGTTTTGTTTTTTCTTAACCACTGTAGCTAAGTAAT